>JACXGI010000454.1:26070-89389 GCA_016801175.1 Esox masquinongy
GATGAAGCCCAGTGTAAAGGTACAGAGAGGGTTGTGAGTGTTGGGATGGAGACCAGGGGAAAGGTAGAGAGTGAGAGGTTGATAGAGCTTATAAATCATCTCCCACACACCTGCCCTCTAGAGCCACTTACGGAGTAGAAACACACCTTTTGTCTGCAGCACATTCTCTCTGTATCTCCGCATCGTTTTAATTTTTTTGCCGGACCGCGTAAGCGGAGCCGGCTAAAAAGAGTGAATGTCTCTTACTGAGTGAGAGGCTGACTGACTGACTACCCCTTGGTAGTGGTTAGAGAAGCGGACTCGTGAACTATAGGTCCCGAGTTCGTATCTCCTCGCAGGCGAAGCGAAGTACGCACTGTGAATTATTCCGTATTGGCAGAAACTTTGCTGACTAAAACCGAAATCTGAAACTGTACAGTTATATTGTGACTGTTTCTGGCATGGAATAGTTCATCTTCAGTTTCGCTAGCAATTGCTCAATTCTTATGATTATTCCTAGGAAGTTAGTAGATACTAGTAACCCTATTACTGGCTAATAAGCTGTTAAAACGGCCAGTGGCAAAAGTAATACAGTTCATAGATGCTATTTGTGGTGGAGGTAAACTTAATAAGAAACGTTAGTCAGTTTAACACAATCCTCAATGGAGTCTAGTGACTGCTGAAATGTGTAATGCCGTGGTGTAGTGGTTAAAGACAGTGCCTCTCATGTGGAAGACCTAAGTTCGAATCTATTGAGAGCAATTACATTTATTATTTCTGGTAGATTCCACGATTCTCTCGTCTTTTCACTTGATGAAAAAGTTAGTTATCGTCGCCTTTATTGATAGTTATTGTATAAATGTCATTCACGAATGAAAGAAAAAAGTATGTTGTTTTGCCATGAAAGAAAAAAATATGTTCTAATGCCATGAAATTAAAATAGCTTTGGCAGACTCGCTAGCAATTGCTCAATTCTTATGACTATTCCAGTAAGTTATTAGATACCGGTAAAGCTTATTACTGGCTAATACGCTGTTAAAACGGCCAGTGGCAAACGCCATACATAGCCGCTATTTGTGGTGGAGGTAAACTTAGTAAGAAACGTTAGTCAGTTTAACTGTATCAATGTCATTCACGAATGGCCAATTAACTATTAAAACAGCCAGTGGTAAAAAAGGATTTGTTCAGTATAGAGACAAGAGGCTATACTGACACCCAGCAAATGTACAGCTCTGTGGTGTAGTGGTTAACGACACAGCCTTTCATGTGGTGACCTGGGTTCAAATCTCGAGGTGGCAACATTTTCTATTGCGGGCCGGCTGAACTAGGCTTTCCTGGTTTCTTGTTTGTCTAGTGTCCTAGTGCAGCTTTGTTAAGGTGAGATAGTCAGGGGCCTCTACAGTCATTGCTAACCACCTCAAGGTTTGCTGCTAGCTGTTGATTAGTCGGGCAGCCCCATGGTGATGCAGATTGAACAGCCTTGGCCTGGGAGGGGGAGGCATCATCAGCAGGAATTTCCTGGTCTTCCTGGCACTCTAGTGACTTCCTCGTGCGCTGTGGTGCCTGCTAAAAGCTTTCTGAGGTTGTCAGACACTTTGTTTCTCTCACACACTTTGACCAACCTGATTTAAAGACAAGTGTTGAGGACACCTATGAGGACATGTAATCTATGCCGCGCGATTTTCAACTCTCCCGTATTGATTGAGAGTTGTTGCGACGAGACAGGGGTGTAGATACAATTGGATATGGAAAAAAGGGGGGGGGCAGTGTAAGTTATAATAATAGTAAAGAGCCACCCCAGGTGTTGGTTAGTTTGAAGGTTATAAAGAGCCAAGTCAGCCAGCTCTGCTCTGCCCATCCCTCCGCCTAGTCCCGGCACACTGGCATCTGGTGCACCTGGTCATTAGTGCCACCCTGACACACAGGAGTTGGTCCCAGTAGGATACTTCTGCAGACAGCAGGACTGGGTTCATTCCTATTGTAATAGATAAGATACTTCCACAGACAGCAGGACCGGGTTCATTCCTATTGTCATAAATAGTTTCCTCTCTACCTTCAGTATTTTTTATTTTTTTTTTAAATGTTATCTTAACGTGAAAATTATGTTTACTTAAACAGTAAATCAGGGGGAAGGCCATCGCCGTGTGTTCTTTAGGGTGTGACGGGCGGAGCAGGCACACAACCCTCCGCCCCCATCCATCAATCAGACACCCTCCACCCACCAGGAGCCACCCTTTTCTGCCTCCATTGCTTTCACTTGTTCTCTATCTATTTCTCACATATGCATACCTGCCTACATAAAGTCAGCTCTTTTTCAACACATTTTTTTTCATCCTCCTGTTTATAAACACATTGTCCATTCTCTCTGGATTTCACACCAGCACCCCATCATGGCAAAACAGGGAACTACATGGTTATAGTCTGTCTCATTGACTGGGTTTTCTCTCTCTCTGCTTCTCTCCAGGCCCAGCTCCTGTCCAGGCCAGCCGTAAGACTGGGGTCGACCGGCGACCCATGGACCAGGGGGGGATGGGGGGGCTCAACCTGGCCCTCAGTGATCTCCAGTCCATGGCCAGAGAGGAGGGGGAGGGCATGGAGACTGCTGACACAGAGTCCTTGTCCCCAACTCACACACCACTACCCTCCCTGGAGCAACTGCTATCCTCACCAGACCCCAAGCAGGGTATGAGTGCATGCATGCATGTCTCCAGTGGCTACGATGTTTGGGTTTGATTCCCACAGTGGACATGTGCATGGGTTTTTCTAGGGATTGCAAACCCCCTTGACAGGCCGTTTTATGTTGTTTGTTCCCAGAGTTGTTTGCGTGGCAGGTAGAGCCCACTAAAGAGGAGCTGAGTCAGAAGTTGGCAACAGCTAATCGCAGTATGGAACACATGAACAGTCTGCTGCATGAGACAGAGGCTACCAATGCTGTTCTGATGGAACAGGTCAACGTATGTACACACACACACACACACGCTACTTCTGTTCTACAGTCTCTCTCGCACTTTCATACTTGTGCCCGTGTACTTTCCTCTAGCTGTTAAAGTCTGAGGTACGTCGTCTGGAGCGGAACCATGAGAGGGAGAAGAGTGTAGCCAACCTGGAGTATCTGAAGAATGTCCTCCTGCAGTTCATCTTCCTACGCTCAGGCAGCGAGAGACAGGCTCTTCTGCCTGTCATACACACCATGTTACAACTCAGCCCTGAGGAGAAGAATAAACTGGCTGCTATTGCCATGGGTACGTGCACGCACGCACACACGCCCGCACTAACATGATAACTTTTAACTTTTATTCCCAAAGGGATATTGTGTTTGTGTACGTTTATGTGCGTGCGTGTATACACACACACATATCTGTCTCTTTATTCTGCAGGTGAGGAGGAAGTGGGAGGAGCCAGAGGCTCAGGCTGGACGTCCTATCTACACAGCTGGTCTGGCATAAGATGAAAACCATCAACAACACACAGACACCTCAATTATCTGCCTTCACTTTTATCTGGTCAATATGTATGATCAACTGGGGTTGTTAAAACCTCTTAAGATGTTGATGGTCATCCATCTACTTGAAAAATCCTGTAGTCAACAAGCTAAGCCCACACTCTTTATGACTGTTGATAAGTTGCTAAACCATTCATGGTGGGTTATTTCCCCAATACTTTTTAATTGGGGATTTTGTAATGATTGATTCTGTTGCTTGGTAATAATCAACTCCAGACAACACATCTCGTTAGGAGTTACAGTGAACAATGATGTGAACTATGACTGTGATTTCAGATTTGACTGACTGCTTTTATGGTTCAGATCGACCTCAAACAGACAAAGAATTGACAATATTTGCATGATCATAAGCCGTCCTGTTCCATTGCTTTTGAGCCTTCCCAGACACGCCCGCCCTAATGCGTGAGACGTAGCTTGAGGATGAGATTATGTAGCAACCGTTGCTTTGATAATGTGTAACTGATAACATTTTTAATCAATAGTACAAGCAGTGTTTGCTGTTGTCATTATCATATTTTCCTCAGTAAATGTTGGTGAAATACGGACATGATCCGCAGGCCTGTAGTAGTGATTTATAATACATTATCACCTGAAATGTGTCTTTGCACTTTACAATTTGCAGACTTCTAGTCAGTCATTTATCTCTCATCTACAGTGACCATGGCTGCACCTCAAACTGCACTCTTGTTTCTCATATATGGCACTTTAGTGGGAATAACGTGCCAGTTCAGAGTGGCCCCATTACTAGAAGAGGGTTATATGCAAATAGTTGTTCTTTACATTCCTAAGGCAGCTGCTTATGCTTTTATTAATGAAGGAGGCCAGATACTGGAAAGTATTTTCTGGGAATAACTGAATGTACTTTTACTGATTAATTGTATATTTAAACTGGGAAAGTATTGTTGGGTCTTAAGAGATTATGTTGTGCACTGGTGTGAGGGTTGTTTGGTTGTTGTCTGTAGTGCTTTTTTTTAAATGTTCTAGAAATGTTCTATTTGTCATGTTCTAGAAAATGACAAATCTGTTTGACTAAGCATACTGTACGTTCTGTCTACTATTAGCCACGTGCACTATCAGCCTACCAACCTTCTTAAAGAGATTAACTGTGAATTAACATGACTATTAAAATACATATTTAATGTTTAGTTCATTGAATAAAGTTATCGGAATTTAAAATGTCAAAATTATCCACAGACATTCCTTGTATATTGAGTTCTGGTATTCAGACAGATCATTGCAATGTTTCCTTCTCGTCTCATTCGGGAAAAACTTCCTTTTAAGGGAATCTACTGTATGTTCCAATTACATGACGTAAGTACACCGATTTTTTTTAAGTTATGCATTAAAATATATGATTATATACATGTCATGTATTTTACTGAATTCTAATAAAACTAAGTCAGTCAAACAGTGGCTGACTGCCACCCGTTATTGTCTGCAATAGTAGCCAGGAATCTTAGGGCTCACCCTGTCTCAGAATAGTCTATTTTGTAATTATACGTTTTTTTTTTCCTTACGGCGCTGTGGGAAGTCGACAGTCCTGCTCTAATTTTACGCATATCGCGCCATGTTATGCGGGAGAAAGTATTGGAAATACACGACGCAACATAATAAATACAGTTTCTGCGTGAGGTTTGGAGTATTTGTTTTCCATAAAATGTATGGTAATTAACCTGATAGACCTATCCATCTGTCCCGTCACATTTACAGTAAAAACTAGTTATAGGCTAACGTGGTCCTAACATGGATGACTTGAGTAGAATCTGAAGTTCAGAGGGCGGGTCTAGTCCGGTTTAATTACATTTTAGTGCAGTTTCCAGACAGACAGAAAGAGGCGACGCTCATTCGCCATTTATAAGTGTCCCTTGTAAACAACAGACTATCCCAAATAAAGTATAAATCCCATCGATTCTCAAACATCTGGAAATAAAGTGCCGCCGCAGACGAAACATCTGCAGCCACCAAGATGTTGGGGGTGGCGGAAGAAATGACCAACGGCAACGGGTGAGTAGGCTCCTGAACAGAAAACAACAGTAGGGTGATCGTCCAAATCTGCTTAATAAATAGTATATTTTTCTGTATGAATTGACTGGACAAGCAAGGCTACAGTCTGTTCCATTAAAGATCCTGCTCCGCTGTCTTTCTGCAGGGTCAGGGGTCTAGTTAGCCACAGAAATAGTTTTAGGTCTGACTTTCATACATACTTTAGATCAGTCAGGGGGTGAACTGCTCCAACAATGAAACATCAATTTAGCGCCTTCTTTAGTAATCCTGTACTACTGAACAGCTGGGGCAGCGATGGTTATTCAGTTTTGGTCTTGGATCAATGAGTTACTCGTCTAGTAGGCAAACCTCAGTTTCATAGTTGTTTTAAATGAATTTAGTCGTATTATGTGAGATTACAAATTGTATTTACCAGAATTTTATGAGGTCAATTTGTTTTATTTTTTTGTTAAGCTTTTATTCTTCCGTGTCTGCTCTATGCATGGAAATAACCCTGACAAAAAATTTATAATCTACAAAAAAATGAATGTACAAAAAGTAATAATGAATATTGTCTGGAAAATGAGAGGCTCTGCTTTAAATGGGATTGTATATAACTTTTTGATTTTCAGTATCTGTTAACTGTCAGTGGCCATCACAGATGGCTAATCGTCTAACGTAAAACAAGAATATTTAAACCACTGTTGTGCAGCATATGCTTAAACTTTTAAAGTATTGCCTGTGCATGACCTATTGCATAATTGTTGTTTTATGCATCTTGTTTTATATTTTCTATAATAATAAAATAAAAGCAAATAGCCCTGGCACTTAATATAGTGCTGTAAAAACAACATACATTTGGAGGTTTGTATTCGGCTACATGTTTGAATACCCTAATGCTGAAATTAAACAAACCTTGATGGAAAATACATATACAAATGAAACACCTTTCGTGTTGTCTAATGGAATTCATATTAATCCACCTAGTTTCATATTATAATTTACCTTTTTTGCAAGGTGGCCTTTGCACAATTTGTGCGGGACGAGTCTTTGGTCTGTCAACCAACATGTACTGCATTTTCACTTTTGTATTTACGTTAAAGGAAAATAATAAAGACCCAGCAAACACCTGTTCGTGTGCACGTTGTGGACCCAGCGCAGGAAACACCATTGGTATATGGTTTTGGGAGCAGCGGAGTGCAGCTGTTTGATTAGCTGGTAACAGTTTGGAGGGTGGCTTGATGTGCTGTCCACAGCCTGGCTAGTATGTATGAGGCGGGTGGCAGACTGCTGACGGCCACAACGCAGGGAAAGCAAGGTTTTTTGGTTTAGCCATAGGAATATCTTTTGGAACGTTGGATAATTCGGGTTGAAGGGATCAGCAATGATCCCGGGCTGCAGCTTTCTATGGTCATGTGGGACCCCGATGAAGGGCGAGTGGCAGCCGATTACCTCTTCTGCTGAATGTACAACACGCTGTTGGTGCAGGAGGGAACAGTGCAGGCTTCCGTGTGGTGGTGGAATGCTAACGGATGAGGAGTCTGAAATGTTCGCACCCGTCTTCACGCGTTGTGTCCTGTTGGCCAAGGAAGTCAATGATTCCTGATAGATGGAGCTGAACACATCTTGCTGAGAGAGTTCGTTTTATGTACTTCGTTACTGTGTTTCACTGTTTCAGGAACAACATTCTTAATACTGGTTTCTTAAAAATAACATTATACTGTAGGCTCTATCTGAAAAATTATGATTCGGAGATAATTGGCTTTAAAGTGGCCAACCCTCATTGGTTAGGTGTCAAGAGTTGTTTTTTAAAAAATGTATTGTTTTTTATCTTATCTACATGAACTGGGAGTTTAGCAAACCTCTATCGCAAATATTTGAATGAGATATCACCTCAACACTTTAAAGTACACTTTAAGGTGACAGTATAGCCAAGAGGTCAAGAGCATTGGGACAATAAATGAAAGGTCGCTGTTCAAAATCCCTAAAATATGTCCCCGAGCAAGGATGATAACCCAAATTGCTCCCAGATTTATCAAGCCAGTGTGATGTATTTTACATTCCCTGCACTTCCTGACCCAGTCTCCATAAACAAACATTCACACGCATTATTCAAACACACTCTCTGTATATACCTATTGTCTGATCTGAGGGGTCTTGAGGTAGGGAGTAAAAGAAGAGACAGTTTCTTGTGAGTGCTGGTGGAGAGATACAGAGAGAGGGGCAAGGAGATGGAGGGTGAGACGGAGGGACAGAGAGCGGTCATGACACAGAGAGCGGTCATGACACAGAGAGCGGTCATGACACAGAGAGCGGTCATGACACAGAGAGCGGTCATGACACAGAGAGCGTCATGACACAGAGAGCGGTCATGACACAGAGAGCGGTCATGACACAGAGAGCGGATGTCCCTCTAGTCTCATGAGTCTCTCGCAACCTCTAGCTCTCTCTCTCTCTACCCATGTGTGCTCCACCCTGACATGGAATGAGATACGTGGGAACATTGGGCAGGGTCTAGGCTAGCCCATTTTAGACTTGGTGTGGGCGAGCCAGTGCTGGGCTGAGGTGGACTTGGTGTGGCGTGAGCTAGACCGATGAATATCTACCCCTAACCCTTAGTGGGGTCAGTGGTGTCATGTTGATGACCGTCAAATGAGGAGCTGCATATTCATGCTGTCCAGGTCTGACGCATTAAATGTGACGTCCTATTCAGCCATCAGTCCATTACCATTCTGCCCACTGAGACACGTTTCAGCAGGTCTGCTTCCTGGCTCTTTAATTACCCCTCCCTGGGTGGGTGATACTTTATTTAGATGCAGGGATCTCTGCTTCTGTCAGGAAAGAAATTGTTTTCTCCTGTACTCACAGGGACACATTTACCAGAGCAGTGTGATGAATTTTATATCCCCTGCACTTCCTGCCTTGGTCCCCACAAACAAACATTCACACACACACACACACACACACACACACCCTCTCTCCGTCTTTGTCTTTCTATTTGTATATAACTTCCTGTCCAAACTGAGGTGGGGGGGGGGTGGAAGGAAGAGAAAACGACACAGGTTGCTGTGAGGGCTGAGGAATAAATAGAGGGTAAGAGATAGAGGGGGAGATATGGAAGGGAAATGGGAAATACTTGTTTACATTGCCAAAGCAAGGGAAAATATGCTAATTATAATGAATAACTGAAGTGAAAACTGAAGTTGTATACACTGTAAATAAATATATGTACAGTGTAAGAGAGAATCTCTCTTATTCTTTCTAATTTTTTACTGTATATCTCCCAGTCTCTTCCACTCTTTCTGTATTTATTTCTTTCTTTCTCATCTCTCTCTCTCTCTGCGAGAGCATTGGATATCAGAACTACTTCTGGTCCAATACTGTAGCTGATAAGATGAATATTTTATACGTTAACACTTCTTCATTCTTCCACAACCCTGTTTCCAAAAATGTTGGGATGCTGCGTCAAATGTAAATAAAAGAGAATGCAATGATGTACAAATCATTTAAACCCTATATTCAATAAAAAAAATAGTACAAAGACAACATATCAAATGGTGAAACTGAGCCATTTTATTGTTTCTTGAAAAATATATGCCCCCTTTGAATTTGAGGCCAGCAACGTGTTTCAAAAAAGCTGGGACAGAGGCAACAAAAGACTGGAAAAGTTGTGTAATGTTAAAAAACTATACTGGGTGGAATATCAAAGAACTAATTACATAAATTGGCAACAGGTCAGTAACATGATTGAGTATTAAAAGATCATTCTAGAGAGGATGGGTCTGTCAGAACTGAGGATGGGGAGTAGTTCACCATTCTGTAAAAGACTGCGCGGGCAAATAATGCAACAATTTAAGAATAACGTTTCTCAATGTAAAATTGCGAAGTGTTTGAGGATCTCATCATCTACGGTACATAATATCATTAAAAGATTCAGAGAATCTGGAGAAATCTCTGTAGAAATCTCACAAAGCAATATTGGATGGCTGTGATCTTCGGGCCCTCAGGCAGCACTGCATTAAAAACAGACATGATTCTGTAGTGGAAATCACTACATGGGCTCAGGATCACTTCCGAAAACCATTGTCTGTGAACACGGTACCTCGCTGCATCCACAAATGCAAGGTAAAACTCTACCATGCAAAGAAGAAACCATACATAAACAAGATCCACAACCACCGCTGCCTTCTCTGGGCCCGAGCTCATTTTAGATGGACTGAGACGAAATATAAAAACTGTGATCTGACGAATTAAAATTTGAAATTATTTTTGGGAATCATGGATGCTGCGTCCTCAGGACTAAAGAGGAGAGGGACCATCCGGCTTGCTATCAGCACACAGTTCAAAAGCCAGCATCCGTGATGGTATGGGGGTGCATTAATGACCATGACATGGGTGACTTGTGATCTGTGAAGGCACCATTAATGCTGAACAATATATACAGGTTTTGGAGCAACCTATGCTGCCATTCAGACTACGTCTTTTTCAGGGAAGGCCTTGGTTATTTCAGCAAGACAATGCCAAACCACATTTTGCACGTATCACAACAGCATGGCTCCGTAGTAAAAGAGTCTGTGTGCTAAACTGGCCTCCCTGCAGTCCAGACCTGTCCCCTATGGAAAACATTTGGCGCATTATGAAATGAAAAATACGATAAAGGAGACCCCAAAATGTTGAGCAGCTGCAATCCTATGCCAAGCAAGAATGGGAAAACATTTAACTTTCAAAACTACAGCAATTGGTCTCCTCAGTTCCCAAATGCTTACAGAGTATTGTTAAAAGAAGAGGTGATGCAACACAGTGGTAAACATGCCCCAGTCCCAAATTTTGAAATGTGTTGCTAGCATTAAATTAAAAATGGGCATGTATTTTTCCAGAAACAATAACATACAATAACATTCAACATTTGATATGTTGTCTTTGGACTCTTTTCAATTAAATATAGGGATAAATGATTTGCACATCATTGCATTCTGGTTTTATTTGCATTTTACGCAGCACCCCAACTTTTTTGGAAACTGGGTTGTATACTCTCTTTTCACAGTATATTCACAGCTTTGAACAAAGTAGCATTTGAATAGAGTAGCAACCTTGAATAAAGTAACATAGAGCGCAGCTAGGCAGAGCTATAATAACCTAGGGCCATATGAGTATCACAAGACTTAGCAGATTCTGTATTGAGACTGAATCCTGTCTGTTTAACGAGGCTTACCATACCCGGTCTCCATCTCTATGTTCTGCAGTGGAATGCCACTGAACATCATTAGTCACAAGTTCACCGACTGACATCAAGACAGCAGTGTGAATTATGGAGCTAATTCTAACTAGCCAGGTGATGTTACTAACCACGTTTGCAATGGTGGCTGACTCCTACATCGAATGTCTCTCTCGCCGTGTGGGTGGTTGCATGTAAACATCACTGTTCGCTGGTCACAGTTGACAGTTGCAGTGGTGACAAGAGTTTAATACTGGAGCTGAGATGATATGTTGTCATTCTCACAAACAATTTCCATTGTGCTGACCCTACTGTGTGACCTCTGTGACACAGCATGCTCTCTCCACCTCTAACCCTTTGTCCTCTGTCACTGTACTGCACCCTAATGGCAGCCTGTGAGACAGTCATATACCACACACACACACACACACACACACACACAGACATACACACACAGACAGAAGCACATATGCACATGTTGTTCGTTATCAGGTCAACCATGGCAGGCCTTCCAGTCAGCCAAACAGGAAGTGATGTGGCTGAGAGATATTAACTGACACTGCAAAGACACTAGAAATGACAGCAACACAGAGGGAGAGAAGGACAGAGGGAGAGAGAGAGATATTGACTGACACTGTAAAGACAATAGAAGTGACAGCACCAGCGACCTCACAGCGGCCAGGCTTAATCATTTGGTAAGATATTCATATTTTGTATTCAGTTTTTGTAGAAAATTCCTGCTACATTGACTGTTGCATCCGATCTTGTCAAGTCATCACCTTGAAATTATTGTGGGGTTCTTCCCATTGATTAAACATATTTTTTGTCTTTTCAAATGCTTTTTTAAATGAGATTACACAGTGAGGAAAGATGTTAAGATCGATGTGGTAGGATAGCTGTGGACCATATGAACCTTGTTCGCACCGAATTGTGTGTTCAAGAGACTGCAGCCCAAAGTCTCTTTGAAAGAAATGTCTGGGACGTATTTTTAAACCTGTTATTTGTAAGACAGGCAGTACCATTTAATGTCCATTAAGTGGCAGTATCTTCATGTTCTGTTGGATTTGGACACGTTTCATTGTAATACTGGGTGATTTATTTTTGGTCAAAATGTACTTTTACATTTAAGTATTTATGCAGAATCTCTTGTCTAGAGCAACATACAGTAGTGAGCGCATACATTTGGATTATTCTTCATTAATATTTGCAAACTTGTCACCTTGTTTCATATAAATAATAAATTATAAAGGAAGAAAGGTTGAATCTCAGGACAGTTAATCAGAGTACTGACCTGAGGCAGAACTGTCGTCAGGTGGTGTGTAGCTTACAATCCCTCTGACCTGGAGGAGAACGTACTGGCTACAAAGGAAGCATTTAGAAAAACCTGAAGGAATATGTGTGTGTGTCTGAGTTTGTGTGTGTGTCTTCCAGCCAGTCATCACATTCCAGCTAAGCACACCCTGCTCACCCTCGTACCCTGCTGGTATTCCTATAGCCTCTGGCCTCGCTCCTCTCTTCCTCTCTCTGTCTCTCTCTCAAGCTCTCTTTCCATCACTTTCTCTTCATCTTTCGATCTGTCTCTCTTCTCTCTGTCTGTCTCTCTCAATCTCTCTTTTCATCACATTCTCTCTCCATCCATATATCTGTCTGTCTCTGTTTCATTGTCTCTCTCTCTCCGTCTGTCTGCTTGTCTCTGTGTGTGTGTGTGTGTTATGGTTATGGCGTCTCTGACTCTCTTCGTTTGTCATGAAACAGAAGTAGCACCCTCATAAAGCTGTCCTTTTGGCCATTTGCCTAGTCTCTAATAACAGCCATGCACTTTTATTATGAAGCATACCTCCCAAGCCTCACATCTTCCCACAGGTCATATCTTTTATAGTGAGCTGGTTATAGCTTGTTATTCATGTGTGTTAGATACATGCCTGAATTCTGTGTGTGTGTCTGTGGCAGTGTGGAATGTATTTCAGGTCAAGGCAGGCCAGAAAAGGTGAAAGCTGTTGGGTGTGTTGATTCTAGAGACAGAACTATCCTTATAGCACAGGCATATTTTCGTTCTCACACACACACACACACACACATACACACACACACACACACACATACACTTCCTTGTCTTACTATAGTAGCCAATAGCAAGCATCCTCAGAGGAAGAGGAACAATATCAGGCTGCATATAACATATTCTAAAAATTTTCTGTAGGCAGATCGTATTTCCTAATTCTATGAGCCAGTCTCACAGCTCGACTAGTACATGGCAAGTATAGCATTTAATTTCATTTTTGGACAGTGGTGGTCCTTGTGCCTGTGTCTTGTTGTTTAGTTGCAGTGAAGCTTCCAGTATACCTTATTGGTCTGGCTCATTGGCCCATCTGTCTTACATGTCGCGCTTGCATACGAGCCCAAAACAATATATAGGCCAGTCTAGAAGGTTCTGAAACCACACCAGGAACTGCCTGGCTCTGGTTCTCTATTTCAGACCTCCGTTAAATCTCTTCTCTCTTTTCTCTCTGTCTCTCTCTTGTTTGTCTCTAGTTTGTTTTGGCTATTTTTACTGAGGTAACAGCTCTTTGAGCTACAGTATGTGGCTGATTAGGTTTTTCTGAGGTTGGTCTACAGATTGACAGTGGTCTGGTATGGGTGGGGTTTAGGATTGCGATATTGGCTGCCGTAACCTGAATACAAGCATGCATGAACGCAAACACACACACACACGAGAACCAACACAAACAGGAAAACGTTAGGGTGTGATTGTTTTGAGAACTTCAATGTAAAGTTTAAAACGTGCCTTCAGTGTGTGTAGTTCAGTAGACATTTAGCAGACAGCAGAATACACACATACACACTACACAAACACACACATCTGAGAGGATATGTTGTTAAACAGTTAAACAGTCCTCTGTAATACATCAATTTTTATCAGTTTAGGCCTGTGAAGTGACCACTCTGTGAGCATTTGTTTTTATTAATTAACTGAACAATGGACAGGAAACACAGCCTCTTCAACCTCAGAACCCCCTCTCTCTTTAAGGCAGGCTGATGCAGAGGCAGAAACTGTGAGACACAACCTATCAACAACCTATCAACAGACGCTAATCACCACGTTGCACTGATCATGGGAATATACCCCTCATTCTGTCTTTCTCTTCCTGTCTGTCCCTGTCTTTTCCTCTTTCTGTGTCTTTCGTTTCTTCTCTCATTCTCAGTCTTCCACTCTTTGTTGTTCTTTTCCTCTCTCTCTCTCTCTCTCTCTCTCTCTCGTGGATACTGATATCCTATCAGAAGAGGTGTGTCATTGGGCAGCCTTGCACAATGACCAGCAGAAAGAGAACAGAAGCGGGGGAGGGAGAGGCAGGATAGGAGGAAGAAGGAAAGAGGGGGAGAAGGAGAGGGAAAACGCTAGGGGACAGGGCAGACCACTGACGACCCTGTGTACCCCTCCTATCTCTCTGTCTACCTGCCCAGAGGCTGAGGAGTGGGCGGAGCCAAGGAGCTGATAGGTGTGTTGGATCAGAGCCACACCCCTGATAGGTCATTCCTCTGGGATTGTGCCCGGAGGTGTGATTGTGTTTGAAGGAGAGAGGGAGTCTGGAATGTAGTAGCCTGCTGTTCCAGGGGAGAGAGGGGACTAATCTGCTCAGGGCTTCCCAGGTGTGAGCTGCCATTCTGGGTTTGGTGAGGAAACTTTATGGGGGTCAGTGGTGGTTGTTGACCGTCAGGCCTTGGGACCTACTGATCACGCAGGGAGGGTAAACTGTGAGTGTGTATCTGCCCCGGCGGACTGCGGGGAAGGGACAGGGGTGATGAACTCTCTGCGGTTGAAGGAGTTGTCTAACTCAGACCTGTACAGACGAAGACAGGAGAGACCTGACAGCTATGGAAGCATAGCAACCGACAGCCTCAGGTGAGAACTCCTCTCTGATACTTTGAAGATTAAAACATCGATCTGATCGTCATACCTGTGGTATACGGTCTGATATATCACTGCTTTCAGAAAATTAGCATTCAGGCTAGACCCCTGCCAATGTATTAGTGTAGACACCCTTATGTTATAGTAGACACACTGTTTGCACAGCAGGGCTGACAGAAACTCCTCTGGATCAGCAGAATTAACAACATCTAGTCAACACAGTGGCTTTTTGAGAAGATGTCAAAGTTCATAGTTAGCCATTGTTATGCAAATGCTAGGTCCAGAGCACTAGCGGCATGGCGTTGGCCCCAAGGGACGAATTTGTCCGCCGGAGCCGTGGGCCAGTGATGGAAACGGAAAAGTCTTAGCCCTTTTCCGTAAAGCGCTAGAGGAGTATCCTGTATGGAGAAGAGCCAAGTGTGCCAAGTAGCCAGATTGCACAGGCAGCAGGTCAGGGTGCTGTAGTGGAGTATGGTTTGGTTAATCCCTGAATACATTCACTGAGTCACCGCCCGTTTGTTTCCGTGATGTTGTAGAGAGGCCGTGAACCCGGTCAGAGTAAAGCCAGTGTGTATAACGTGAACCCGGTCAGAGTAAAGCCTGTGTTTGTGTTGTGTGTAACGTGAACCCGGTCAGAGTAAAGCCTGTGTGTGTAACGTGTTGGGCATTAACTGTGTGTTTTGACCTTGCTGTTCCAGCAGTACAACTGACGACAAATGAAGCGGCATGTTGAAAAATATATTTTCCTTCTCTCTTTCTGACAATCTCTCTTCCTCTCCGTCTCTGTCCTCGTCTCTCTCCCTCTTTCCCGCTGGGATCAGAGGTCAGTTATTTGAAGAATGCAGAGGGAGCTCTTTAATAAGGAGACCTGAGAATGACAGGATGCTGCTGCAGAAACAGAATACACTGTCCCAAGGAACAGCCATACGATACACACACAAGCCAGCCTTCACTACTAAACGTGATGCACTGAAGTGCCTGGCCAGCGGAATGAAGCTAGTGACAGAACATAAAGTCACCAGGTGTCTCTGCTGTGACGTGTTGGGCTGTAGATGTTCGTCGATACTGTGCGGTGTGTCCTTCACACACGACCTCACAGCTCATATCCCTGGTTGCCACACATCCTCGCCTCATTCTGCTCTCAACAGGAAATGGAACGGTGAAGTCATGCCAGTGGGTCATAGGGACAGGGCGGAGGTTTTAGGGATGTTGGAACCACGGCAAAACCGTGAGGAAATTGAGCTGTCTGTCTGTGAGATACTGTAGCATACACTGGGCATGAAGAGAACTAGCACATGTAAGATCACCTTACCTTCCTTCCATTTTTCTGAGCAGTTTGTGGTGCATACGCCTGTTTTCCACACGTTGCTGTGCTGACACAGATGTTCTATTTCTCCATCACCATAGCTGCTGTTGACACAGTGCAGGAGGAAAGAGGGGCTTGTTTAGTTAGAATTTTCCTTATTACTAGCAGCCTAGAAGACTTTAGCCTGTAGCTCCACTCTGGTCTGTGTACCGAGCCCACATTTAGACCTCAGCGTTGTCCTGGAAACGTGTCGCGGCTGTATTCAGTCAGGGAGGACAAAGTACACAGTTACTGTTGTGTTATGGCTGTGATGGCTATCACAACTAAACAATTACTACACATATAGGAATAATTTGCCTGGAAGCCTGAAGGAGTCCTGGGAAGCTTTGGTTAGCCGCGAGGGCCTACTGGGACTGGGGAGAGATTTGGAAGGTATAGGGGATCTGAGGGATCTAACTGGGGTTAATCTGGGATGGCCTGGGCTGCCATTTCATGGGAATATGGGATGGTGGGCAATTCCCTCTCTCCCTGACCCAGGTGTGCAGTAGTGTGCTTGAGCAATGAGACATTGCAGCTGTGCTGTTGCACTATTCACTCACCAACAGGAAATAACATCACCATAGTGATTTATATACAGCTATTCAGTTTGACTTTAGTCATCTCACCAGTGCTGATTCTGGTGCGTCAGTTTATTGTGTGATTTCGTGTTACTGCAGCTTGCTGTGGCTTATTACGTATTGCATTGGGGATCTTTGCAGTATGAACACTGCCTATATAGAAGCCCATAGAACATTCTCACATTTGTTGTGTCAGTGTCTGAGTGTTGTGGATTTAAATTTTGATTCATTCCCATTTTACTACTCACCAAACAGCACATTTTAGGGTAGTTATCATTAGTAGTAGTATGTTATAAATAAAAAATATAATGCTGAAAGAAGTTACTTGGATAAGTCTTCACCCCTTGTAAAAGTAATCTAAAATTTGCTAATGTGCAACCAATCCGCATCAAAATCCCACACCAAGATAATTGGCTTCTACCCTTTGTAGTGATGAAAATGACTTTAGCTTTCATAACGAAGACTGGTCAAAGTGTGTATATGACAATATCTCAAGCACTCCACCATTTTGCATGTAAGGTAGGGTGGCAAAAAGGTAATCATTCATAAAGAAAATCCATCTTGAACCCTTTTTGAATGATGCCAAAGAATAGCCAGGACATGCTGAATCTGGGACAGGAAAGCTGAATCTGGGACAGTTAACCTTTTAGCATGACAATTACCTGAAGTACACAGACAAGCTAAAGTGGAGTGGTTGAGGAATTAAAAGGCAAATGGCTTAGTGTGGCCCAATCATATTCTCAATCCATATCCAAAAGAAAATGACCAGAAGGCTGCTATCTGTTGACTCTGCTCAAGGAACATGACCAAGTTCCATAAAGAATAGTTAAATATTCCTAAATGTATGTGTGCAAAGTTTGCAGAGACCAATCCCAAGACACTCAGAGATGTAATTACTGCCAAAGGCACCCTTCACTAAGTATTAACTTAGGGGATGTAGACAAATTAGTTTTAATTTCACAATAATAATAATAAAAAAAAACATATTTTCAAGTTTTTAGTATAATGTGTAGATAAGTGAGGAAAAATCATCATTTAAATATTTGAAACTATGAGGTTTTGGTTAACACAACCAAATGTGAAAAGGCTTAAGGGGATATAGACTTTATAGGCTCTGTATTTACTCTGGAACAGGCACTAGACAAATAACCCCTGAGAGGCCGTAATGGCTGTCTGCCTTAACATCTACTCCTCCATACATGTGTCCACAGCTTGCACTGCTTTGTAAAGCTCAGGGAACAAACCTTTACACAGATTTAAGGTCAGTCTGTCACAGCAAAATTCTTTATTTTGTCACTATCAGATCTTTGTGTGATCTTTGTATTGATGTTGTACCCATCTAAAGCTGTTTCCTGTAATCATCATCATCATCAACAACCACATAATCACAACAAATGAATACTCTCACAGAGGACACAGTCCTGAAGAGGCATTTCTGTCACCTCCATGCCCACATCAGACCCCCAGATGGCAGAGTTTCTCTCTCTAGCTGAGTTGGCCCTGCACAGTTGGGGCTAAATACAGCCACAGACTAAAAGTCACATGGCAATCTTGTGTGGGACAACTGTAACGTTGTAGCTAATTCTAACTGTTTTTGTAATCTTCACCCAAAATCCCAGCCTGCTAATATGGATATTCTCCTAACCTGCTGTGATCTTCTAACCTGCTATGTAATGTCCCTTCTGTCCATTGCTGTGCTTCATCTAGTCAAAGCCTCCCTGCACAGACTGATGCCTTCTGTCTGGCTGTTGGTGTTGTAGACTAGCCCTAGACTTCATCATCCAGAAGAGAAAGGACACGCTGCTAGTAGACATACAATGCAGCAAAAGAATGAATAAATGCCATACAGTTCATACCTTTTCATTTTGCATTGATTTTCATTTCACTATGAATACCGAAGATGTGTGCATGGATGTCAGTTTAGGATTAAAGTTAGTTAGTTAGTTAGTTTTGTTTTGTTGGCTGGATTTCATTAGTGTTCTGGAGAGCCATGTCCCAACACAGAGAATGTTCCTCAGAGCCACCGTGTCTGTTGGTGACAGTTGCTGTGGACATGTTTTGGCAGTAGCCCTCTGAGTGCCCCTTTCGATGGCCTCCATAATTATAGACTAATGGTGAGCCCATAGACACACACACACACACACACACACTAAAATGTAGACAGACATTAATTCAAACAGATCTCTCTGAATCTCTCAATCTGTCTCCCTGTGTTTTAGATAAGATGCTTGTGACTGACCAGAAATTAAGAAAAGATATGACTATTTACAGATCCTTAAGCATGGCCTTACTATCAAGAGAAGCTGCCATAGCTACTGCACACTGCCCACAAAATTAGATGGAAACTGAGCTGCACTTCAGAATCTCCTGAAAATGTAAATTCACATTTAAGACACATATTTCCCAAGGAGCCACAAAGAATTGGACAACAGATCAAACACTGATAAACTACAGAATCTGTTGGGCAAAAATATCACAATGTGCAAAAACAGCAACAAGATTTGTGAATCGTTGCCATGTATAAAGGGTTACCTGTGAAGCACAAACAACATGGTGAACATAACATA
Source organism: Esox masquinongy (assembly GCA_016801175.1). Lineage (NCBI taxonomy): Eukaryota > Metazoa > Chordata > Actinopteri > Esociformes > Esocidae > Esox > Esox masquinongy. Next base: position 45,147 of record JACXGI010000454.1, read on the forward strand.
ATATTCATTTCTTTATATCACTTCCCTTGTCATTCATACTTGAAATACTGGTACATTATGACAGCTGTACATAGTTAATAATGCATCATGTATTTTCCTTGTTTTTCTGCTTACTTTGGCAATGTAAACAAACGTGCCCCATGCCAATAAAGCCTGGATGAGTGAGAGAGAAGCTCCACCTGTTGTTGTGGAATGTAAACTGTGTAGCCAGGAATAGTTTAGTGCCAAAATGACATGACATGACCATATAGATATTCTGTTGAATCCTCTCCACTATTCTCCTCTCATTTCTTCTGTTGTCCTCTTCTCCCCTCCTCCTTCCCTAAGTATAATCAGCTGTAATCAGGCTGGCAGCTCATGAGGGTTTCCTGTTGTGTTCCCGCCCACCATCACCATTGTCCTGTGACCACTTTGTGCTATTCTTTTTTCTGAACGTTTCAATGGTAGTAATGAGTGAATTTGCACCTAGCAGTATGACACATACCCATGCACACAAACACACTGGGGCTGGCGTCAGCTGCCAGCTCCTAGTTTGGAGATGAGACTTTCCCGGGTGTCTATTTGTAGAATGATGGAAACAGACTGAAGACTGGAATAGCAGAGAGGGAATGCCTCTGCACTTCTGGTTTACAGTCTTTGGTACTCTGTGGAGGGAGACGTGTCTACATTACTAGATGCTGAAGAAACACACAGGCTGAGATTGAGATTAGGAGGCAGGATTTTAAAGTAAACGGAGGGGCGAGGTTTTTATCCAGACATGGTTTTTCTTAAAGAGGGTGACTATGTTCCCAAGGAGTCTGAATAAGTTGACTCTCTCCTGCAGAGTTATGTTCCGGGGTTTTAGCTTGTTTAGGAGTGTACAAGGAGAGGCAACCAGAGCAGTCCAGGGAATGAGTTATAGCTACATAAACAACTGTCTTTCCTCTGCTGGTTTAGAGCGGTGGTATACTCATTTGTATCAGTTCATACTATATTTTTGTGTTTATTCAGTAGAAAAGAACTGGCAGAATATGGATGGCATGGCGTTTATTTTTTTATCATGTTTTCAAATGACAGGTTCCATGTTTCATTCCATAAGCCCCCTTGTGTATGAGTTGCTCAATTCAGCTTGTAGCGTTTTTGACTCGAATCCATGCAGTGGATCTCTGACACATACACGCTTACGCACATGCACACGCACACACACACACACACACACACACACTGTACACAGAACCAAACACATGACCTGAGCCAAACCATCTGTTTCTGTCCTGGAAGAGATCATGTAGAAGAGATTGTGTATATTTGTGCATGTTTGGGTTTGCCTATATAAATGAGGACAGAAATGTTAAAGAGAATGTGAAAAAGGCTAATATTCGATATTACCGTAATTAGTGGGATAGTTTCAGGGTTAAGGTTATGTTTTTGAGTTAGGTTAGGTTAAGATTAGCATTAGGTTAAGGTTAGGATTAGGTAAGGTTAGGATTAGGGTTAGGATTGGTAAAACCAATTTGGATGACCTCATTTGTTTAGCTAAGTTCAATGTGTGTATGAGGGTGTGCACTTCACAGTATCACAATTACCTCTGTCTATTCTGCTGTAGGTCAGTGGCTAGGCTGGCTCTAAGTTTGAAAGACACACCCCCTTAACAGTGAGAGAAAAAGAGAGAGAGTGGGAGGGAAGAGATGGGACCCACAGAGGTAGGGAGAGGGAGGGCGAGAGAAAGACACTTTAGGCAGTATGAAAGTGAATGAGTGTGAGCTAGGGAGATTAAAAGGAGAGAGAGAGAGAAACAGAGGGAGGTAGGGAGGTCAATCGGAGATCTGTGTGAAGTCAGGGAAGTTAGTCTCCTTCTCAGTGCTGCTCAGGTCTCCTCTCTGGACTACCTCTCCTGGCCGTCAGATTGTGTTGCTCCTGGGGGAGAGGCTGTGCTGGGAAGATAGGGCCGGGACAGGGCGTCTTGGACTTGGAGCGGATCCATGGAGGTACCAGTCCATAGTCTTCAGCTGCCCCCAACCATTCCGGAGAATGGCGAGGCCCCTGAGCTTGAACCCCACCCCGCAGAGGTCAACGGTCATCCTCATGCCTGCGGTGGGGAGGCAGAGCTGCCCGTCTCCAAGTCTCAGAGGAGACGCAGCGACGTCAAAGTCTACAAGGAGTTCTGTGACTTCTACGCACGGTTGTAAGTCCGAGAGACACGACACACACTCACACTGGGGCAGGAGGTGTGTGCAAACGGATTGAGTGGATCCCTGGTGTAGATCTCTCAACTCACATATGGGATCCAGTGACCTCATTACATATTAGTATGCCCTCTGAGCAGTGTACATTCGGTTCTGTTTCTCTGGTTGGACATAGGCATTCCTGCTTCCCAATGACTGCTGTCTTTTTTTTCAGAATGTGAAGAATTCCGGTATTAGATCAGGCTTAGGAACATGATGTGAAGATTTATTTGACATAAACTGACAATTGGCTGGTGTTATTTCACGGTTCATCATGACATGGTGGGGTGGGAGGTAGTGGCTCAGAGACCCTGGGCTATTTCAGTGCTGCCAGAGGTTGTAATGCAAAGTGAAATATGCTGGCAGGCTTCAGAAGTGTATGTGTGTGTGACAGGAAGGGATCTAGGGGATGAGGAATAGCTAAATATACAGTATGTGGGGTTTATGTTTTGCCCTTGTCAATAGTGTTAATAACTGAAAATATACCATAACTGAAAATATTTCAACCTAGTCTCCAGTCTCAATGAAAATTTCTGGAATGCTAACCATTAGAAACTTTAGAAGGAACTGAGAGTCACACATTTTGAGGATTATTCTGGCCCGATCCTTGCATTCTTCAGATTCTATTGCTCATTTTGTAGACCGTACAGTTTCTTTTGACCCAACAGGTACAAATGCTAGAAGTCAGGAGTAATCTGATTTTATCTTAGGAGGTCCGGAGAGTATTAGTTCTGTGTGCTACATGATAATTAATTGAACCCAGCTTAGAAAAGGTCTACATGTTCTCCTGTGTTTTTGTGTTTTTTACTTATGTTCAAGGTCCACAGAAATACATAAACCACACCAGGGGGCGCTTTTACTAAATAAAATACGTTTTACTCCCAATTCATGTAAATACCATTAAATTCAACTCATCATTAGTAACGCACCTGTTTGATTAGTGGTGTTTCTGCAGCACAAATGTTCCAGCAGAGTTTGCTAAATAACTTGCCACTGGATTCATGATCATGATATAATTCTGCCATGTAGGTACAGCTGATTCTTTAGTGATTGTTATTGGGTTAGCATCATTGTTAAAGGGCTATGATGTGGTAAGTGGTAAACAGACCCGCATCGCCTTGATGAAAATTGAAGGACAATACTAACCACTAATGCATTTTGTGTATGCCTTATGATTCAACACATTTGATTTCTTACTGTGTTAAATTGAGTATGTTTTTTCTGCATTGTACGCAAACATTGTATCCAGGATGCAAAACAAGCTGTATTACTGTAACACTTTCATTGTCATGGAAACAAAATGACATTTGATATTTGGTGTCCCATGTCTAAGTTAGTCCCTGATTGGAGGGAAAGAGGGAAAAAGTGCCAGAACTGGCTTGAAGGTCCAGAGTTAAATATGAGGACTACAGGGAAATACATTTCGAAGCTGCTACCTGTGTCAGTTAGTCAGATATATGAAGACATTCTGGTCTGTAAACACATACAGAAACAACACATACAGACACAAAACGGGGAGTGTCATCATTCCAAAAAGTTTGTGTTTCTCTCTCGCTGAAACACAGTAACTTACAAAGTTATTCACCAATCAGCTCAGCACATTTATAATAGTCTCCCTGTCTCTGGGGGAAATGCTTGAGGTTTGTTGTTGCTTCCTCCCAGCAGGGCCAAGGCAGGCATTCTGAGTCCTTTGTTTTGTCTGATGTCACGCCAGGGTCATGGACATATGGCCCCCGTGCCTACAGTACACACTACATCAGACAGTGTGATGATAGCTGGAGAACTGCCCCTGCATCAATTCCACATCTAGTCATTAGGTCTGTGTGCTCTGGAATGCACTGAGAGAGATTCAGGACAGTGAGTTGCAGGGGAAGATAATGCTGTGTGTGTGTGTGTGTGTGCATGTGTGAGTGTGTGTGTGCGTGTGTGTGCATGTTCGCGCATTAACGTTTGTGGGTCTGCCAGTCTCCTGGACACACACTGGAATTCCGACCTTTTAAACAAAGCAACTCACTTTAATCCCTCCCTCCCTCCTACTCCTCCCTCTTTTTCTCTCTTTTCATTACATTGGGTCTGCATGTTTGGAGTGAAAAACACTCTGGTATCCATTAGGTCTGGTGACATGAATGTGGGCTTGAGTTTGAGGGACTTGAGCAGCTCATCCTGTTGCTCTGAGGTGGAGAAAGGCATGGCCTTATTTGAACTCCTTAGGCACTCTGTGCTCCTCACACACTCATCCTGTATACACAGAGTGTCAGACATACCCTTCACTATGGTCGCAAGTTGCTGTTGAAACTGTTTCTGAACCATGTGTTCCTTGGCAGTGTTTGAGACAGTGCAGGGGCTGGCTGTTCATGACGATCGTGCATCTCAGTTAATTGCAGACAGATGCTGGAGGATGCTGAAGCTCTGAAAACAAAACATCTACATTTCTGTCCCCTGCCTAAAGCTACGATACCTGGACCAACACACAAACACACCAGAAGGTTCTATGGGAACTGACCATTCAATCCTCTGTGTGTGGGAGGGAATATGTGAGCTCTCATCACTCATTTCCCCACCCCAATTCCCCAAGCCCTGATTCCAACCTCTTGCTGGATGTCCCTTGTCAGCGGTGTACTGTTCTGTCCAGACTGGGTGACACTGGGTCACTGGGACCTACACTGGGTCCTACATATTCCTTTTTTTTCAGTTCTCTTGTTAACCCTCTCCTCACTGTCTCCTCTCAGCAACATGGCCAACGCCCTGGCCAACGCGATGTGTGAGCGCTGTAAGAGTGGCTTTGCCCCGGCAGAGAAGATCGTCAACAGCAACGGGGAGCTGTACCACGAGGGCTGTTTCGTCTGTGCTCAGTGCTTCCAGCAGTTCCCAGAGGGGCTGTTCTATGAGGTGATGCAGTCCAACTGAACCCCTCTTACAACGTCATCCTACCCTTTCCTGTTATCCCTCCCCTCCAATACAACACTGTACTGCTGCCTAAAATAAACCCTAAGTCCCTTGGGACAATTACTGCCTTAGCCTTCCTCCCGTCACATATTCAATATTCAGAACTTTATAGTGTATTAGCTAGACCGACTCCCAGTCTTACAGCACCCAGCCTAATGCATTACTGACCCATTAAAGGCTTGTCTCTCAGCTATTCCGCTGTCTGTCTCTCTCCGGCTGGCTGGTCAGTGGCCAGCATAACAGCCACGAGGCCAGACACATCTCCAGCTGACCCTAGGGAGCCCAGAGCTCTTGCCTGAAAGGAAGATAAAAGCCAGACATATTTGTAAAGGTACAGGTGTCTGTGGCTGCTGTACGTTCTATTTATTGACCGATTAGGATGCTAATGTTTCTCTCCTTCTGCAGTTCGAGGGCAGGAAGTACTGTGAGCACGACTTCCAGATGCTGTTTGCTCCCTGCTGCCACCAGTGTGGTGAGTAGAGGAACTGCACCTTCACAGCATTATTATCAACCCAGTGACAGTGAAGGCCATGTTTGGTCTCCTATGCTTTCCTCACTTTGAGCTCTAGACACAGCAGTGTCCACTTTCATTGCCACTGATTTTTTGAGCCAAGTCTGTTTTCTTTGTAATTTTAATGAGAAAATCTCTGTTAATGTCTTGCCAGTGTGTTATCTGTGACATCATTCTACACCTCCTCCCAGGAGAGTTTATCATTGGTCGCGTGATTAAAGCGATGAACAATAGCTGGCACCCGGACTGCTTCTGCTGTGACCTCTGCCAAGCCGTGCTGGCCGACGTGGGCTTCGTCAAGAACGCTGGCAGGTCAGTCAGGAGACCTGGACTGGATCACAGATAACACAGTATTGATATAACACCATGGAAAAGGGGACGACAACTTGCCCACTGCATAGCTTTTAGAAACCGAGGAGAAATCCCTGAACCGTTAAAAACCTCCCTTTACGTAATAATTTCAGTCTCTTTATTCCTATGCATCTCTTTCTCCCTCTCTCAGACACCTGTGCCGCCCGTGTCATAACCGTGAGAAGGCCCGTGGTCTGGGGAAGTACATATGTCAGAAGTGCCATGCCATCATCGAAGAGCAGCCGCTTCTGTTCAAGAATGACCCCTACCACCCTGACCACTTCAACTGCAACAATTGCGGGTACATGTGCAGGCAGCCCACAGCTCCTCTGACATTATACACTCAAGCAAAACACAATATTTATACAACGTGCAAACAACCTTGCCGCAACCACTGCTAAATCACCACACACACTTCAAACACCCTCTGCATAAACTTAGTGGTCTGCACAACCACTGCCAAATCTGCAATCAAATTTACACAACCTACTGTAAACATAACTTTACATCCAGCTTCCATGCGACTCAGGGGGGAATGACTGCTCCCAAACATTAAGGATTTCAAGGCTGACCACAGTACTGACGGCCTTGTTATGGCTCCATTCACCTGTGAGAAACAGCTCATTTGGCTCCCAAACAACTCTTTGTTTACCACTACAGGCAACTGACCGCTCTACAAATCACCTTGCATAATTAAGATTCATTGTCATTGATAAATCAGTCATAATTTTCCCATGATACATTGGAATTCTGATGCTTCCAAACATGGCTAATGGCTTTGTCCATATCTATTACAGTCCAGGATGCAACCTATTACCACACTGTGGCCTTTAAGTGGTTAAACTAATGTGTTTTAAAACGATTTAACCGTTTCTCCAGAGTCTTCATTTCAGTATAGTGGGACTCCTCTGGGTTAGTTTCAGTAGTGTAGAGAGGATGGGCGAGGGAAAAGAGACTGTAGACTGGGAAGAAGAATAGAATTCTCAGGGTAGCTCTTTAAGATGACATATCAGACAGTTGAAAGGCACTTCCAACCTAACCTATCCTTTCCCGTAAGACTAACTGTGTTAAAAAAAAAACTCCAGCTGTCAGCCTGTCCTTTGCCTGAGGCAGAGGCTGTGATAAAACCAGTATATTCATATTCAGTCAGGAAGTGTGCGACGACTCATTCTGCTGTGCAACATTGCCACTGGGCGTGTTTGTGCATTGTAGCATTTTATTTCCCCCCTAACAAGGTAGACCTCTCCCAGACCAGACAGGAAACATGCACGGGCACACTGTTGGCAGGATGCTGAACAAAACAGACGTATATGCACACACACACACATTCATACATACATACACACCAGGGAACGCCCAATTAGGCATGGCGCTAACTCTGTCATGACTCATGCTAACGCATTTCCTGTCACAGATAAGGAGGAGAGGTCAGCATTTCTCTGTTCCAGCCCTGCATGGCTCCAGTCCTCAGGGGATGCCATGTCTACTGAACTTGACTTAAAATTTAGGCCTGAATTCCTATTAAATGAGAACAAGTCCCTTTCACTCGCTCAGTTGAGTTACAGCCTTGAATGTAACGGACATCGGATTCCACTGAGTTGAGCGTCTGGCAGATTGTGGGCCATTTCAGTTTGTGTGATAATGAATTGTGAGGACACAATGACACTAACTATACTAATCAACCATGGGAATCTGGTGTTACCTAGGCCCTTTTGATCAGTTTTCTGTGTGACTCCCACATAATAGAGTGTAAAGTTTAGATAGTAAAATTCAATAACTTTTACTCTTATAATAGGAAATCAATGTTAGTCTTTATCTCCTCAGGCCTGGTTACTCCGGTTGGTAACAGAGTTGTAAATATTCAACAATGAACTAACAAACACAGTACTGGGTGAACAGTATTGTGTTCTTGCTGTTTTGAGTTACTTATTATAATTTTGTCCTTCTTCCTCCCCTGTAGTAAGGAGCTGACAGCTGATGCCAGGGAGCTGAAGGGAGAGCTGTACTGCCTGCCCTGCCATGACAAGATGGGTGTTCCCATCTGTGGCGCCTGCAGGAGACCCATCGAGGGCCGTGTGGTCAATGCCATGGGAAAGCAGTGGCATGTTGAGGTATGACGACATCACTCAAATGCTTTGGACCTGCTCAGCGGATGCAGCAATACAAAATGTTTTGCAGAACATAATGATGATGGCATTTTCTAAGCCTTGCTTACTTAAATACATCTCTTTTGTATGAAAAGGAAGCAGAATATACCGTTTGTCTCAGGTGAAGTAGAAATGTATGAAAGAAGTTACAATGTGAGATGAGTGTTAGGCTGAACCTAGCCTTTTTACTTTTTACTCTCATCTGTGGTCATGTTTGGATCTCAGAATATAGGACTTCTTTCCTGTTTCATTGTCTTAACTCCGCTGCCACCTTCTCTCTATTCTTTAACACCATCCTCAACTTCCTACCCTTTTTACTCGCCTGTTGCCCCTCCTGCAGCATCATGTATGCACTCTGTGTGAGCGTCCATTTCATTGCCAGCCATATTACGAGCGTTGGGACCACGCCTACTGTGAAAAACACTTTAACATGGTAAGGGCTTTCGTTTGACTGATGGGAGCCCTGTCCTGGCTGTATCGTTTCCAACTGTCTGGCCTGTTTTCCACTCTGCCCCCTGGTGGACATCCCTAGTACTCGCTAATCACAGAGACCAACAGTCTTTTCTAAGAGGGCTGGTCTGGTCCAGTCTGACTATTAACGAGGTCTGAACTAGGCTAGACCGGACTGACCGGTGCTGGTCTGTCTGTATTAACCTGTCGCGTGGTGACTTGTGTGTTTGCAGCATTTTGTGTGTGCTAAGTGTGAGAAACCCTTCCTGGGCCATCGCCACTACGAACGCAAGGGACTGGCCTACTGTGAGACTCACTACAACCAGGTAATATAGGAACACATCCCCAGAGAAGACAAGTCTCACAAGTGTTTTCTTAGTTACTCAATCCAGGAACTGTATTTCATCTATCCATAACCAAATTTTTGAGTGTTTTGCATCTTGCTGTATACTGTATACTGTGAATGAGACCTCCAGCCTTGGCTAGTTTTATGGGGCCACCTGGTGATGAAAGTGCAACTGGAGCAAGGCAATAAATGAAGACTGAAGTGAATTGCTTGGCTTGTGTATCAGGAATACAGTAAAGACAAAAGACATATGGATAAATGACATGCCTGCCTCTTGACTCTGCCTCTGCCTACAGCTCTTTGGAGATGTCTGCTACCACTGCAACCGTGTCATTGAGGGTGACGGTAAGATATGATAGTCTTACATCACATAAAACATGCTAGATTTTGTACTATTTTATAGAACTACCTATGGCCTGGAAACTAGCTTCTCTCTGCTTTAGTCTAGTTGTCATTGATTGTCTTGTCAGGTACCCAGGCTAATGTCATTCATGTGTGCGCTGTGTGTATTCCAGTGGTGTCCGCGCTGAACAAGGCCTGGTGTGTCAATTGCTTCGCCTGTTCCACCTGCAACACCAAGCTGACACTCAAGTAAGTCCGAAGGAAATAGCACAGCGGCAACGTTCTGACACGCTTTGCCAATTCAAACCTTTCTTTCTGCTCGGTGCCTTTAAAGCTTTACTTGCTCCACTGTGCCTGTGGCTATATCTGTTTCCCAGCTTTTGCATCTACCTGTCATCTTTTTCCCCTCTGTCCCTCTCTTTCCCTGTGTGCCCATATCCTGGTGCCTCCTCCTTCTCTCTGGTCCTGCCAGGGATAAGTTTGTAGAGGTGGATCTGAAGCCTGTTTGTAAACACTGCTATGAGCGCCTGCCAGACGACATCAAGCGCCGTCTTGCCAAGCGAGAAAAAGAAAAGAAGAAGAAAATACCTATGTGTCTATAAACCGGTCTGTCTTTCTTCTCACTTCCACTTTCCATTTATTGGTTAGTTTTCATTTCCCTCTAATTCTCTTTTTCTTTGGTCGTGCATTTGCTCCATGGTTTCATGTGTCCTGATTTGCTCCATGGTTTAATGTGTCCTGATTTGCTCCATGGTTTCATGTGTCCTAATTTGCTCCATGGTTTCATGTGTCCTGCCTAGCTTTCATTCATCTACTGATAGACTGTGTTTTCATTTTTAATTTCTTGACATTCCACCTCACTGTACTTATCACTTTTAGAGTAGGAAAAATCAATGAAAGTATAGATCGGCTAAATACATAAATCATTACCTGTACAGGTAGGTTAATGATATAAGCAGTGTGTTGCATCTGTGCCTGCAATGTTGACCATATTTAGGTACCCAGTAGGAAACTGTTACGCTATATGGCTGTTCCTCAGTCAAACACACTGAGGGGCTTAACACGATAATCTCATCTTTGTAATAATCCGACCGGAAGTCTTTTTGTCTCTGATCAGATGGATCAGGAGTCTGGAGACATACTGTGCGGTAGTATTTCCACAGATTAGTCCAAGTGTAAAGAGAAGGCTTTGTTCAGATTTTCTGGTTTGTATATGGGTAAAACAGTAATTGTTTCGCGTCTCTATGTACAGGCTGGTTGGCTGTGGGACTGGCTCTCTGATTTTTACAGACCCTAGTATGTTTCACATCTGCTCTCCATGTAGCAACCCTGTTTAGCCTGAACACTAGGGTTTAGTCTGCTCAAAAGACCTCTTTACAGGAGAAGAACAGAGAGAAGGAACCACAAGGGAGAGGGAGGGGGAGAGTGGGGGGGGGGCAAGAAGGACATTGGTACTAGATTAAAGTTTTGGACTTGTGATCTGGATAAAGATACATTTAAGGTAGAACTCTGCTCGTATACATTGTGTCTTTGTCTCTTTTTTACAGGAACAAGTTTGTGGAGTTTGACATGAAACCAGTGTGTAAGAAATGTTACGAGAAATTTCCTCTTGAGCTCAAGAAGAGGCTCAAGAAGCTGGCGGAGACTGTGGGCCGGAAGTAGACAGACAGATAGACAGACAAGCCTTGTAGTTACTATATGGTCATGCTAGCCCAGACAAAAGTCATTATCATCAGAATGTTTGAGTAAAATGAACTTAGTTCTGCGTATTTAGTTAGGGATTAATTTCCCTTTTGCCGTTTCTTTTCAAGCATGGTCAAGAAGTATTATGAGTAGAGGATAGACAGTGCACAACCAAGGTCAGACATCCCCAATTCTAAATATATATTAATGTTATATACATATATATATATGTATCTTTGATACCATATGTTTATTTAACATCATTTATTGTTTTTTAAGTTTAATATTTTACTTTAAAACCTGATCTGTATATGTAAGTATGCATCAGTGATCTGGGTATTACATCATGTGAATAAAGAGTGTTGAGGAAGTTGTTACTGCCAGCACGCCAGTCTGTTTCTGCCTCTGCCAACTCCTTCGTCTTCACCTGGCTAGAAAATCTGAAACAGACACACAACTGGGCTATGTTACTGATGCTACTCATAGTCACGTTGATGAGCAGCAGAACGAATATATGTATATTACATGTGAATGTGTCATATACTTAAGGAGCTCTTTATTTAACCTGCTTAGTGCAATGGAACCATTCTAATTGTGCCAATATGTATAGCTGTATAACTTACCAATACGGTATATTAAGAGCATATCATGTATTCAAAAAGATCTGATGTACCGTGCCATTTGATTCCAATGTGCTTGCAGCTTCTTGAGAGAGGATAGGCTCCAAACCAGTAGTTGAGGTCATATAGAGTCATATAGTGACATTTGTACAGCTGAATGAGTGTATTCATCCATTTTCTTAATGCATTGAAATATTATCCAAAGATATCACTGAATGTCATAATTTGTCACATAGAGCTATTTGCGTTTCCACAACATTGTGCTTGGCTTAATTTTGTTTTATTCAGTTTATTCAATTTCCTGTGTGCATTAATAGAACATTTTGTAAACTGTCCGATGAAAGATGTTTGTATGTTTCTGACATTCAGTATGTTCAGAATTAACACAAACCAGATTTTATGTAACAGTAATGGAATCAAACCTGATTTTATCTATGCTTTACATGTCATAATGTTTTCTTTTCAAAGGGGAAAATAAACATTGCGAATACAAACAATTACATTGATGCAGGGCCTTCTTCAAGCCTAAGCAACTGAAACAGGCTTTTGTATTTTTACTGACCAGCCCGGCAGGACCTGACTAACAATGGGCCATCATTCATTTATTTTGTCATTCTTACTTAGATATCATATCAACATAACATACATGAAGACAAGATATGCAGAAGTGTATGAAGTATCTGTAAAGTAAAAATACATAAAAATATCTGCCCTGTGACAAAATTAGTAGAAATATATGAAAAACATGAAATCCCAGAAATTTAATTTAAACAGCAACAGTTCTACATCCTATTTTAAAGTTTATCAGCGTAGGAAATGTTACAATTTAACATAATCTTTCTGCCGTGGAGGGCTAGATCTGACCATTGAGGGCTACAGCCTACCCTGCACTGATGTATGGATTTGCTTCTAATTGCAAGGTTTTTCCCAAGCCGACTGTGTACAATGTAAGATGTGGCAATGTGTGATCCTCTTATGGCAGTACAGCAGAGTATATTTAAAGGAAAAATGTTAAATTGTTGTTTTGCAGGTGATAAAATACCACATTCCACAGCTAAATGGGAATAAAAAATACATTTGTTGTTCTTGCCATACAAAAGGCAATCCTTGCCTTGATTATAGTGCTTTTCCTAAAGCTATTTATGTTAATAACCATTAAATGCATGAGATTTTACTATGAATTTGGTTTGATTTTTGTCTTTACCCAAGCCATCACATTCAACTTGACTTAAAATATATTAATCATATTATGTTTTTTCTCTATGCATTGATATAAAAACTATGTTGCACCTTCATTTCCCCAAATCTAAGTATCTGAAAAACGATGAGAAATTGAATATTATAGACCTTCCACCTAACTCAATGTTGTTTGTGGAAAAAATGCAAACATGCTACAACATTTCTCTAAAACTGTTGTTCTAAACCTTTTTTCCACCATGGCCACGAAAGATTAAATATTCCAAATTTCATTTCGCTAAAAGTATTTCCAAAACACTTGTTTTCATTTTGTTTAGTAAAATGTAATTGCTTGAAGCCACTGGCATCAGCAGACATTTCTGGATTATAAAAATGAATTGGCTTATTCTTAAAAAAAACAATCTTAAATAAATACAGAATGTCAGACTAATTACAAAAGCTGCATTGAGTTTTCATGGCCCTCTATTTATTTAACCTTTTCTATTTTTTTTATGTTGTAAAATGGCTAGTAGGCAACACTAGGCAGAGAAATGAAAGGGTTGTTGAGAGTTGCAAGGCAATAGTTAATGTTTTTACTGGCAAACGTTCCTAGTTTGGCTAATTTCAAAGCAAGAGATTGTTAAATGTATTATATTTTAATATTATTCAATTTTGATGCTCTTTTATGTAAAGTGTCTTGCAAAAGTATTCAAAACACTGACCATACTCTCATATTACTGAATTACAAATGGCACACTGACATTTTCTGTTTGATATTTAGTTTTTAAAAAAAATCAATTATTGCAAGGATTTGTTTTATAGGAAATATGTGTAAGAAAAAAAATCTGGATCAATAATCAGGAAGTAGACGCTATATAACTCCACTGAGGCACTGCCAAGAAAAGTCTGTCCCTAAAATCTCATCTCTCAAACAAAGAACCTTGTAATAGATGCCACAGAGGCCAAAAATCACTAGTTAACGAGTTTAGTGTCTAGCTAAGGAGTCCAGGAAAATAGGAAATAGATAAATTATTCAACTGTTGTAGGCCTGAGAAAATAGTAAAAGTGAGGTGTTGAAAAATATAAGGGTTGAGTAATTGATAAATGGAAGAGTAATATATATATATTGTGGCGAGCTTGCATGAAAGAATAGAGAATTACACAGAGACTGGTTTCTGTTTGTCCCATAATCCTTTGCAACAACGAATAATTAGCACTTGCCCCTTCAGAACGCTGCATAGCCCCCACCTGAGGGGTCAGTCGTCCCCGACAACCCCATCACTCAACACATTGTTCCTCAAATGTCCAGGCTGCCGTAGCTGGCGAGCAGGCCACTTGGGGCTCACGGAAGGAGGAGAGTCACCCTGATTAGCACATGGGGTGCTGCTGTCGCCCTCCTCCCCGACAGGTGGGGCAAGGGGGCTATATTCTGAAAATCTGTCTTGGTGCAGCACCACCGCGCGCCCTCGACCAGGCATGCGCACCCGGTACACCACCTCTGACAGCCGGCCCAATATCTCGCCGGGCCCCTGCCAATGGCTGCAAAGCTTTGGGGACACCCCCTTCTTGCGGATGGGACAATACACCCAGACCTTTTCCCCTGGCACAAATGCCTGCCCCCGGCCCCGAGTGTCATAGGCCCTTTTCTGCCGCACTCCAGCGTTGGCCTGGGCCCTTCGAGTGTAGTCATGGACCAACCGTAGGCGATCCCTCTGTCGACGGGAGTAGTCCCTCGCCGTTCCCCCAGCAATCTCTGGCTCGGGCGGGGCCCCAAACACCAAGTCCACTGGTGTCCAGAGTTTACGTCCGAACATGAGAGCAGCAGGCGTGCACTGACTGGACTCCTGGACGGCAGTCCGGTAGGACTACAGGACCAAGGGCAGGTGGCGGTCCCAGTCCCGCTGGTGTCAACTGGTGAGGATGGCAAGCTGGGTGGCCAGCGTACGGTTGAAGCGCTCCACCAACCCATCGCACTGGAGCCATCGGGGCGCGCTACGTAACTTCCATCTCTGGCAGACTCCATCTTCTGCCGCATTAGATCTCTCAGGTGCCCCTGGGTCTGCTCGAGTGCTCTCTCCAGCTCTTCAATCTGTCTCTCCATCCCACTTCTGACACCAATGTGGCGAGCTTGCATGAAAGAATAGAGCATTAGACAGAGACTGGTTTCTGTTTGTCCCATAATCCTTTGCAACAATGAATAATTAGCACTTGCCCTTCAGATAGCTACAATATATATATATATATATATATATATATATATATATATTATTATTATTATTATTACTATACTATACTACTACTATACTATATTTCGAAGTGGACCACTATATTTCTTCGGTGGAGTTCCTCTCCTTCACTGAAAGAGGTGAGTCCGAACGGCTCCTGCCTGAATCATGTGTTAGCTAGCTAGGCTAACTGATATACTGATATATTTATAATTTATTTTGTTGGCTTATAGCAGGCAAATTAATGTTTAAACACTTTTTTATATATTTAACTATCCTTTTAAATAATTTACTCATCAAATAACCTTTGACTGTCATTTGTCATTCCTTAGAAACCAGTCTATATATTTGCCTAAATGTTTATGGGACAGTTTTTTTTGTCGGTCGTCTTTGACTGTTTACCCTAATAGACTACCGATGTTCAAGTTGTAAGTGCGTCATCTGTGCAGTCGAATTTGAAATACCCATGACCAATACCGAGGACGCCTTCGTCACGTAATACTTCGCACCACGTGAGTAACCCTGTCGTTTGACGTTCTAATGGCTGGAGCCGAGAAATAGCTGTAGCTAAGCAGAATCGAAACATAATTACGTTTGCTCCTGTTCTGGACAAGTTTTATAATTCTATGCAGTTTTACCCTTATTATAAAAATACACTGAAAAAAAGACACTCAACACAGTCATGCGGCGAACTAAGGACGAAGTGGACCGCTATATTTCTTCGGTACAGAGTTCCTCTCCTTCACTGAAAGAGGTGAGTCCGACCGGCTCCTGCCTGAATCATGTGTTAGCTAGCTAGGCTAACTGATCTAACTGATAGTACTGCCATTATGGCCTGTATCTACAAGCAGCATAAGCACTAAAAGTAGCTATCCACAGCCTATAAATCAATCGGTAACAACAAGAATGAAACGTAGACGTGTCATTTGGGGTTTTCTTGCAATAGACTAGCTAAGTTGGCAATGGTAACATTAAATGAATACTTCCTCGTGTAAAACGCGGGCTGCGGGGGTTGCCATCTACTGTATTTGGAGCGTGCCCATTATTAGCTTGCGTTATGCAGTATTAGCTAACTATTTATCACACAGATTTGTCAATTTCGTAATACATGAATATTTTAGTTAATTAGCAAACGCTCTTATTCAGAGCGACTTACAGTTGGAAACTAGCCACTAGTTATCACTTTTCTGACAGTAGTTAGCAAATATTAACATTAGCTAAAAAGAATTGAATGGATCCAGCTAGCTAGTTTAGTTAGCAGCATTGTACCGGTATTACCTCAGCTAACCATGTCTTCTAACTTTAAGTGTTTAACCCTATTTTATACTAGGCTTATATATGTTCTTTCCACAGAAACCAATAAAAGGATTTTTATTTGCTAAATTGTACTTCGAGGCTAAGGAGTACGAACATGCTAAAAGGTAAGTCCGGTACACAACCTACAGTCCTGTCGCTGTGTTGACATTTTTTTTAACGGTGTTTGTATTCTGGATTATAAATGCCTGGTCGCTTGTTCTGCTGCTAGACATGTATCAGCGTACCTGACGATAGCGGAGAGAGATCCTAAAGCGCACAAGCTCCTGGGCCAGCTTTATGAGAGGGAAGGAGATATCAACAAAGCAGTAGGATGTTACAGGGTATGTAAACATCCCTCTCTGTTGCTTCTTTAATTACACCTGATATAGTATCTCATTATTATCCCTTTCATTGAGTCTCTTTAGTCATCCCATTGTTTATTATGTGTTATTTGAAGATGCCAGTTATGTATGGCATGGGCAGTCAGTTACATAACGATATACTTTCAGGAATGTCATTCTGTGTGTTTGTGTTTGTCTGTGTGTTCAGCGGTCTGTGGACCTGAATCCAGCCCAGAAGGACCTGGTTTTGAAGGTGGCTGAGCTGCTGGTCAGTAAGACAGAGAGAGACAGCAGAGCAGAGTTCTGGGTGGATAAAGCTGCCAAGTTACTGCCTGGAAACCCCGCTGTCTTCAATCTTAAGGTATCAGTTGTAACACAGTGTTGGTTTTCTGATTGTTCCCCTGTCATTTAGGCAGTTTAACATAGTGTGCCTAGCCTCATAGTTAGTCAAGGCTAAAGGCTACGTTTTGAAGGATTGCTGACAAACTGTGGCACAGGGTTGACTAAACATCACTAGCCACACGCCTCGACACCTTGCCAGGCGCCTGTTGAGTGGCAGCTGTTTGATGCATAAGCCCTGCCCTGTCTTCAGAAACAGTTGTTGTGCAGCAGGCCGGATGAGGTGCAAGAAACCAGCTGTTGGAAAATGCTTGCTTTCTTCAACTTCATTATGGCTTCCTCTAATCCCTACAGGAGTGTCTTTTGAATCGGCAAGGCCAGCAGGGATGGAACCAGTTGTATGACCTACTGCAGGCAGAGCTGGCAGTGAGGCCTAGCGATGCCCATATCAACATCAAGCTCGTTCAGCTGTTCTCCTCTGATGGCAGACTGGAGGAAGCTGTTAAACACTGTCTGGCTACAGAGAAGAGAGGCCTGCTCAGATCCAACCTGGACTGGTACTCTACTGTAGTGCGCACTCTACAGGTTGGTATGCGCTATTTGCTTATTGTAAACTGTTGCTTTCACTCCTGAATGCTGACTGGATGATAGCCATGGAATGAGACCGTACACCCTTGGTATGACATCACAGCACTTGTTGCTGCTCTAATTGCATTGGTTACTAGGTTAGCTTTTTGGAGGTTTGTGGTGTATTGCCTGTATACCACAGCTAAGTGCAGTGTCCAGACACGATGTGATGCATTGTGCCTATAAACAGATCTTAACTGTGGTATACTGGCCATATACCACACCCCCATCATGTGATGTTGCATTTACATTGAAGGCACTCTTATCCAGAGCGTCTCACAGTGGTTGATTAGCAAATTGAACCCACAACCCAGGTGTTGTAAGGCGCCATGCTTCACTAACTTTCCTACAGAAGACGTAGAACAATTTGGGATATAGAACAATTTTTTTATATTCAATTACCAATGTTATATTTCTTTATTGTAGCTATTCTAGACTGCCAAATAGTTTGTCTGATTTGTAATAAATACCTCTGTAGGAAGTACAGTTCAAAATGCATTTGTTTTGTTAAGATCAAAGAAACACAAACATGAGAATCATTAGTCAATAATTAATCCGGTAACAAAACCAATATGAAAATCTATTTACTCACTAATCTAAATCGCACTAGATAAGAACTTCGACTAAATGAATTTAATGTAAATTTGAAAGAAAAACTGATGTATTATCACAACCACATTTCACTGCTACCACTCCTGTTACCCCAGTTCCATGAAACCTACCAAACAAACGTTTCTCCATTTTCTCTTGTGACTCCTACTTTGAGAAAAGCTGGATTACAGAATTGCATGTATAGTGGTGAATGGCTTTACATGTAAAATAAGTATTTAATTGTATTTGTTTCTCAGGAGTTTCTGGCCCAGCCCAGTGTTTTATCCAATGAGAAGACAAGTCGACGTCTACATAGAGAACTACTTTTGGCCCGATGCAGCCTGCTGAGACTGACCCTCTCGGGAAAAGGACTGCAGCCTAGTGTCGAGGCCCTCAGGAGGTCTGTGTGTGTCTGTGTGTGTCTGTGTGTGTCTGTGTGTGTCTGTGTGTGTCTGTGTGTGTCTGTGTGTGTCTGTGTGTGTCTGTGTTTCAGAGCCAGACTAGGCAGTGAAAGGTGGCTGCTGGGCACTACTCTAGATAATCCGCACTTAGTCTATCAACTCTCCCTGTCCTAATAGATTAGTAGCGCCATTTGTGTTTGCATGTGTCCTGTTTAACCCCCTGTCCTCCTCGCCCCTGGTTGCAGTTTTGACTGTGCGATGCAGGGCCTGCGGAAGGCAGCCCCCAGTGTAACAGATGATCTGTCTGAGGTCTATGTGGAGATGCGGGGACATCTGTACCTGCATGCCGGCACTCTGCTACTGAAGATGGCTCAGGAGAGAGAGCAGCAGTGGAGGGCCGTCGTTGACCTGGCCGCTCTCTGCTATCTACTGGCCTACCAGGTAGCGCGCAAACCAGAAGCTTTGTGTGTAGTAGGTTGCACTGGCTTCCGTGTTTTTCCACTCTTCATGCTCTCCCTGTTCAGGTTCCCCGGCCAAAGACCAAGGTGTGTAAAGGGGAACAGTCTCAGCCCCTGGAGCTGCTGGCCAGTGACCGACAGAGCCAGGCTGGACACATGCTGCTCAACCTCAACCCCAACACACACGCATTTGTCAGAGAGGTGGTGGAGGCGTTTGGTAACCGCAGTGGTCAGGGCTCTCTGTTTGAGGTGCTCTTCGGCCCTCAGGCTCCAGCTGGGACCTCCTTCATCGGCAACGACGACATCCGCTCTATTAACACACAGGCCCCAGAGATATCTGACCTCATCAAGTGGGATAACGGTATGATGATGATTTAGTTGGCGGTGTGTGTTGCTTTGCACCACAAGAGACCAGCTGATCTCACGCACGAGCTCTTTCTGTAACCCTATTCCTCTCCTGTCTCCAGGCTCTATCCAGCTCCACGGCGGGGACCTCCAGCAGCTTTGTTGGCTAGGCCTCCAGTGGTCTTTTCTGGACCAGAGGCCAGCTCTGAATGATTGGCTCAAACAGCTGTTTCCCAGGCTCACCCTGGAGACCTCCAAACTGGACACCAATGCACCAGAGTCTATCTGCCTGCTAGACCTGGAGGTGGGTTTGGCTGCTGGGGCTATAATGTTAATTCTGCATAGACTAATGTGGTGAGGTTGTTGAGAGGCTGGTTGTTATGATGCGTTGGCTTTGTCTCTAGGTGTTCTTGTGTGGGGTGGTGTGGTGCAGTCACACCCAGTTCCAGGAGAGTGCCAAGATCAGCTCTACGGGTCAACAGCACCTCCATGAGCCCCGCTGCCTCCCCCTGCCCCTCCTCCGCCTCCTCTCCACCGACCGACAAAGGGACTGGTGGGACGCCGTCTACAGCCTCATACACAAACGAGCTGCGTAAGTCACTGCTGGTTCATGTTGGTGCATTAGTGATGGATAAAATCAGTGTTTTTCTGCACAAAATTCTCCCTTTTTGTGGTCCCAAATCTGTATTTAAATGCCATATAAAGTAGTCTCAGTACTTTTATTGAAATATCAATATATTTAAAATATTGATATTGAAATATCAATAGGTTTTCATTAACTCACCTAGTCTTTTCTGTGCATCGGTTTGGAGGTTGAGGGCATACAGAAAAGTCTGTAAAAACAGGATGTAAAGCTTTCGGTGTCATGGTGCAGGTCTGAACATTTTGTAGAAATGGTCCTTCCAAATGCTCTCAGCCTGCGCTGGTATTTTCCTGCGTGTAAAAATGTTATAGAGTTGTTGGTAACATTAGCGGAACCATGTTTGTTAGCGGAACAAAGCGGAACATTAGCGGAACAAAGAAAAAAACACGTTTCTGTGTGCTGGACTTGTATGCATAATTCTCTCTGTCCGCCGTGTCTGTAGGCCTGGCATGTCAGCCAAACTAAGGATGACCGTTCAGCATGGACTGAGCACCTTACGAGGCGGAGAGAAACACGGCCTTCAGCCAGCCCTGCCCATACACTGGGCCCAGCACCTCAGCTCCACGGTACACACCTCGGAGAGGACTGACTGCCGTTTTCTTTAAATTAGTGAAAATTAAATTAGTGAAAATACATGCTAGTTTGATTTTTGTACGTTACTCAACATTATTCACGCCTCCTTTTAGTGTTTGTTGAATATTTCTAACTTTTGTTCTAGTCAGAATATTCCACCATATGTGCGTTCCTTTT
This sequence comes from Esox masquinongy, assembly GCA_016801175.1. NCBI lineage: Eukaryota > Metazoa > Chordata > Actinopteri > Esociformes > Esocidae > Esox > Esox masquinongy. Next base: position 65,939 of record JACXGI010000454.1, read on the forward strand.
GGGTACAGTAAATCCAATGGTATATTGGATAATTACTTTTTTTTGCGTTTTGATGTAACACCATGTTGTGATTCCCAGGGGTTAGCGGTTAACTCGTACTATGACCAGAAGGACTACATAGGACGCTGTGTCCACTACTGGAAGGTGGTGCTTCCTCTGTTGGACAAGATCAAGAAGAAGCGCAGCATCCCTGAACCCCTGGACCCCCTGTTCATACACTTCCCCTCTAAAGTCATTCAGGTACACCAATACTGCTTTTCTGACTGGGTTTGAATAGTGTGCCACAAAACTGTATAAGTCTGCTCGGTTCAAGCATTGGCCTGTTTGACCCGTTTAGACTTCTCATATTGCTGATGCTAAGTGGGCAGTTTGACACGTCCAGGCTTCATGTATACATTACTATGTTTTCATTGGTTGTGATTTTTATGTATTTTTTGGTTTATACTAGATTTCTTCAGTGAAGGGCTTTGAGGAGGAGGCCATGATAGCTTTCGCAGTCCTCCTGGACATTGAGGGGAAGACGGAGGAGGCTATTGCTACCCTGGAGGCCATCAACAACATTTCCTCCAACTGGCACCTCGCTAGGGTACGTAGTGAGGGCTTCTCTGTAGTTTTTTATTTCAGTCAAAAAACCCGACTGGGCCCGTACTGTGTTTTAATTGATTTAGACTTGACATGTAATAGCGTCAGGTTTCCATTTGTTTATAACTTGTCAAAGTAACATTTCCTGTTATTTCAATAGCCTATTGGTAGTACTGGCTTTAGTGGATTGTACGGTATGATTTATCCGGCAGTATATGCCATGAACTTTAGTCAAATAGCTTGAAGCAGGAATGTATGAGGTTGGTTTACACTCAGCTATGCTTACAGTTTCAATTTTTATTTGATTGTGAAAATAAAAAAAAAAACAATTATTTGAAATGGGGAACAAAAGCAATTCAAATCATGGCGTTGTCTTTCAATGTTTGTAGATCTTTCAGCGTTTGTCTGAGGAGGCCGGGAGCGGGGTGGAGGAGACACAGGACAGGTGTGTCATGTTCCTCAGGAAGTTCAGAACTTACCTGTCCAAGATCTACAATGCCAACGCGGATGACATGGACAAGGTAAGAGTCGCACAAAAAAAGCATTGTTGTAAAGCGCATATCAAGCACATGCACATTTGACCAAAACATTTAATCGGCTGAAAGCGTGCCATGACATTCACTGTGTCGCTGGTGTCTTTTAGCTGCCTGTGTCGATGGAGGAGGTCATGGATCTCCTGAACGATGTGAACCAGCAGTTGGGGGAAAGTGGAGAAGCAATGGATGAAGAGGAAGAGGACGGTGGACCTGTTCACTCTAGCCCTCAGTTCACTGAGCCTGCTTCCTCGGGCTCTCACGTCAGATTTGCTCCATTAACACCGTCCCCCAGCCGAAGCTTAGTCTCTCCCTCCAAAAGACACCTGGTACATAACATTATACATTTTGGAAACAATCGTAACAAGTAAATGTGACAGTATGGGTAACACCAACATAGATCTCTCACTTAGCATTTGCCGTATTCTTGCTTGTTTGTATGGTCCCCTTTATGATACCAACAAATGTTTATCCCTCACCGGTGGGGATGAAAATAAAAGCTACGCATGAAGCCACTTCAGTCATAAGTTTCACCTAGTCAACACATCTTTAGAGCATGGGCAAAAACGTGAAGAAAACAATCCTTCACTGTTATAATAATTAGTCAAAAAAAATGTATTTTGTATCCCTCTTTTAATGGGACATGTATGCTCTTCCTATTTTTAAAACTGTTTCAGATTGTAGAAAATTATTCGGTTTTTTTTTAACCTAAATAATTTAAATAACTATAGAAAATAGAATGATTGTTTTTTTTTTTTGGTGTTTTTCCAGATTTCCCCCAAAACGCCACCTTATTGGGCGGAGGACCAAAAGTCCCTCCTGCAAAAGCTCTGCCAGCAGGTGGAGGCCCTCAAGGTCAGTCCCCAACATCATTGTCTTTGAAGGTCGTGTGAAGATGTTAGGCATTTCCAATATCCCTATTCATTATATATAACAGAACTGTGGCTTCTGTGTTTTGTTGCAGAATGAGGTCCATGATTTGAGACACAGCTCCTCGGACAGCCTGATGTCACCCCGCCAAAGAATTTATGGAGAGGGTTATGGGGCTGAGGGCATGCAGGAGGGCTATCCCCCGGCACAGGCCTTCCATGGAGCTCCCCTTACAGGTAGAAACGGTTCATTTTCAGACTGTTATCAGGAATACTGAAACTGCAATGTCATGGTGATATAAAATTACTCTCCTATTTGTGCTTACAGTTGCCACCACCCAGGCACCCTCTATGTATTTCAATCAGTCCACTGCTTATAGCTCTGGCCAGTATCTCCTTCGTACAGCAGCCAACGTCACCCCTACAAAGGTAGGCGTACATACCACAGGGCTTTTCTTTAACAGTTCTGAATTGTTCAGAGTGGGGAGGGTAGTAGTTTCAGTGATTAATATAAAAGGCATTTTTAATTCATTCCTTTTCTCTCAGGCTCCTGTGTATGGAATTAACCGCCTGCCACCTCAGCAGCACATGTATGCCTACCAGCAGCCCACAAACACGCCTCCCCTTCAGTCAACACCAGCCTGCATCTACACTCCTCAAGACCAGGTCTTTGGTGCTCCTCTCCGCTTTGAGTCACCGGCGACAAGTCTCCTGTCCCCATACAGCGAGGAGTACTACGGCCACTCTCAGCCCACCACCAACCCTCCCCTCCCTGAGCCTGGCTACTTCACCAAGCCCTCCGTCGTACCTGTACAACAACCAAAGAGCGTTGAAGGGAAGCCTGTTGACTTTGGGAAGATCTCTTTTGGCCAGCAGATCCCTGCTGAGCCTTCTAAGGTGCCTAGCTTTGGTGCTGGAGTAGTTGCCCAGTCCACACCATCAGCTGCCTTTAAATTTAACTCTAATTTCAAATCTAATGATGGGGACTTCACCTTCAAGGCAAAAAACAGTGAGAGCCTTTTGGGGCTTCTGACATCTGATATGCCCAGCAAATCTGAGAGCCCCTCAGAGGGAAAGCTCCTTGACCCTCCTAGCCAGGGTGGAATATTTACCTTTGGCACCAAAAGCACAGCAGGGCTGTCTTTCGGTGAAGCAGCCCTGACTCAGGACAAACCAAACCTGTTTGGAAAAATTGACCAGACATTTAGTTTTACAAATGTGACCAAGCCGATATTTGGGCTGGCAAACCGTGCAGAGGAGGAGAAAGGAGCTGAGAGTGATAATGACAGCACCCATGTGGAGGAAGATGAGGATGGGCCTCACTTTGAGCCCATTGTGCCCCTCCCTGACAAAGTAGATGTCAAGACTGGAGAAGAGGAAGAGGAGGAGATGTTCTGTAACAGGGCTAAGCTATTTAGATTTGATGCAGAGACAAAAGAGTGGAAAGAAAGGGGCATCGGTTTAGTCAAAATCCTTAAGCATAATACATCCGGGAAAGTACGTCTGTTAATGAGGAGGGAGCAGGTTCTGAAGATCTGTGCTAACCACTACATCACTCCAGATATGCTTCTGAAACCAAATGCTGGATCTGACAAGTCCTGGGTTTGGACTGCCATTGATTATGCGGATGAAGAACCAAGGACTGAACAACTGGCCATCCGGTACAAAACATCAGATGAGGCATTGCTCTTTAAGATCAAGTTTGAAGAGGCTCAGAAGATTGTTCCCAAATCTCCAAAAAAGCAGCAAGATGCAACAGATGGCAAAGAAACTTTTAAACCCTCAACCCCACAGGAAACTAGCTTTGCTGCTCAGTTTGCAAGGAAGAATGGGGAATGGGACTGTGATGTTTGCTGTATTAGAAATGTATGTACAGCAATGCATTGTGTTGCCTGTCAGTCTACCAACCCTAATGCCCCAACAGAGCCGGACGGCGTGCCAGCTACTAAAACCAAAGGTTTTACTAGTGGGCCGGCTTCAGTGGGAGGATTTACTTTTGGATTTGGAGCTGACTCATCAAAAGACAGTAGCTGTTCAGGATCTTTTGGAAAGGGCTTTGGTGCTTTCGGAGCTCAGATACCATCTTCCTTTACATTTGGAACCAGTGGCACAACCTCTATACCCGCTACGGGTTTTGGAGACTCGTTTGGTAAAAAGCAAGAAACTACAGCAGAAATACAATCAAAGCCATCGACTGTGCCATTTGGCTCTGGGTTTGGTGCCCAGTTTGGCAAAAAGCCAGGACAATGGGATTGTAACACTTGCCTTGTTATAAATGAGGCATCTGCAAGCAGTTGTGTTTCTTGTCAGGCTCCTAACCCCTCAGCAAAGTCAACTGCAGAGGTAGCACCAACACCAAAACCAACTGTTTCAGGCTTTGGTGCACTCTTTGCTAAGAAGGATGGACAATGGGACTGTGACTCCTGTCTTGTGAGGAATGATGCATCTGCCACCAAATGTGTTTCCTGCCAAACACCCAACCCGAATGCTAGCAGCACCCTCTCCCTTGGGGCCATGTTTGCCAAGCAGGAGGGACAGTGGGACTGTGACACATGTCTAGTCCGAAATGATGTCTCTGCTAATCACTGCATATCTTGTCAGACTCCCAACCCCAACGCTAAGAGCACAGCCACAGCAGCCCCCTCCAGCTCATCCTTCAGCTTTAGCTTTGGAAGTCGGAGTGCGTCTACACAGCCTGCCGGTACTGGCTTTAAATCAAACCTTAACAGTGGCAGCACTTTTCAGTTTGGGACAAGCAAAGATGACAGAAGTTCCCCGGCTTCCTTCAAGTTTGAAACCCCTCCTCAGGCTGAAAGCAGTGCCCCCAGTGCTGCGGGCTTCTCTTTCACCATGCCTGTTCCAGCAGGTGGCTTCAAGTTTGGCATTCAGGAAGCTGCAAAGGAAACCCCACCAGCTGGAACTGAGAGTCCTGCTTCGGGGTCTGCGTCCATGTTCCTGAAGAGTATAGCAGAGCAGCACAAAGCGAAGGATTCAGGTGTCAGTGTGTCTGCATCCGTGCCATCAGTGGGCAAGGTGGATCATGTTGAGAATCCCCTCTTCACTGGCAAATCCAGTGATTTCAGTTTTGCAGACTTGGCTAAAAACTCACAAGGAGACTTCCAGTTTGGACAGTCTGACCCCAGTTTCAAAGGCTTCACCCGTGCTGGTGAGCAGCTGTTCTCTTCCCTTCAGTCAAATCAGAGGTCAGAAATCTCAGCTGACCAGGATGAAGAGGATGTATACAAGACCGAGGAGAATGACGACATCCAGTTTGAGCCTGTGGTCCAGATGCCTGAGAAAGTGGACCTCGTCACTGGTGAGGAGGACGAACAAGCTCTCTACTCCCAGAGAGTGAAACTTTTCAGGTTTGACGGAGAAACCAGCCAGTGGAAGGAGAGGGGCGTAGGGGTCCTGAAATTCCTAAAGAACGCCACCAATGGCAGGCTCAGGGTGCTGATGAGGAGAGAGCAGGTCCTAAAGGTGTGTGCCAACCACTGGATCACCACCACCATGAACCTGAAGCCCTTGGCCGGCTCTGACAAAGCGTGGATGTGGTTGGCTAATGACTTCTCTGATGGAGATGCCAGACTCGAGCAACTCGCTGCCAAGTTTAAAACCCCCGAGTTGGCAGAGGAGTTCAAGCTGAAGTTTGAGGAATGCCAGCGGCTCCTTCTGGACATCCCACTGCAGACACCTCACAAGCTTGTTGACACAGGCCGAACTGCTCATCTCATCCAAAAGGCAGAGGAGATGAAATCCGGTTTGAAAGACCTTAAATCCTTCCTGACTGATGACAAAACAAAGATCAAGGAAGACGACAGTCGGGCTAACATCACAACAGCCAGTAACACCTCTGGTCTGATCATCAAGCCCCATGCAGAGAGCACTGGGCCTACCTTAGAATGGGATAACTATGACCTGAGAGAGGAGGCACTGGATGACAGTGCTGACACCTCTGTTTATGCTTCACCTCTAGAGAGCAGCCCAATCAGGAAAAACCTCTTCCGCTTTGGAGAATCCACACCTGGCTTCAACTTCAGCTTCCAGCCTGTTGTCAGTCCTGCAAAGTCACCGGCCAAACTAAACAAGAGTGGGGTGTCTGTAGACGAGGAGCAGGATGTTAGCCAGGAGGAAGAGAGGGATGGCCTTTACTTTGAGCCTGTGGTTCCTCTGCCAGACCTGGTAGAAATCTCAACTGGAGAAGAGAATGAAAATGTGTGTTTCAGCCACAGGGCAAAGTTATATCGCTATGATAAAGACCTGAACCAGTGGAAGGAAAGGGGAATTGGAGACCTCAAGATACTCCAAAACTATGACACCAAACGAGTTAGACTTGTTATGAGGAGAGACCAAGTCCTGAAGATCTGTGCAAACCATTGGGTCACATCATCTATGAAGTTGGAGCCCATGAAGGGTGCTGAGAAGGCCTGGGTCTGGAGTGCCATTGACTTTGCTGAGATACCTGAGGGAAATGTGGAACAGTTAGCAGTGAGGTTCAAACTGCAGGATGTGGCCAACTCTTTCAGAGACATATTTGAAAAGGCTAAAGCTGCCCAGGAGAATGACATTCTGGTCACTCCTATAACACAAAATGACGCTCCCTCTCAGGTAACGACAGGGCCATCAGTGTGTGGAAAGGCTGCAGTGGCCATCCTGGAGGAGACTACCAGAGAAAGGACAGATTCATCTCCTGAGGCTTTCCACACCCCAGACAGCAAGGCTGCCACACCACACACCAACCTCTCCAAGATGATTCCTCCACCCAAGTTCCTCTTTGGAACGGACTCTCTCCAAAAGATCTTTGGGAACAGCCCTCCTTCATCCAAGGAGGACGGTTCTTCAGAAAGCTCCAAGGCTAAAGACAGTGGTCGAACCTCCCAGCCATCACCTGCATTCAAAATACCAGATAAAGGTACGTCTATTTATCCTTTCTCAATTTTGTTGACCTTGTGGTTCTGTTTAAACTGCTTGTTTCTGAATGGTGATCCCCACGATGGCATTTTCACCTCATTTGACCCCATTGTGTTGTGATTCCATTCACGTCCCATTGGTTTATCTCATTGCTCCTCCCACTAGCCCACACTTATTGTTAGCAGAACATAACCATACTCAGTCATTCTCATTAGCCTAACTTTCCTTCACCCACTCAGGTTGTCGATATGATTGTGGATGTAATCCACTACACTCATCCTAGTAAGCGTTCCTTAAAGGAAATGCAGTCAATACGTTTTTAAATAATTACTGCATCTAGTTGCATCTTCATAAAGGCAGAGATGGAGAAAAGACAAAACATAAAAAACAGACTGTGTAATGGCTTTCAACAACTTAAAGCTCACTGAAGACACTTTCATTTCTTAACTACTCCCAATTCTAGCTTGTCTCACCTGCCAACTATTATTTTGTAGGATTGGATTTTAGACTTTTCAAAGATAACCCAATGGCTTTTTGGACCAGCACCTCATCCACCCAATTTGAGCCCCCAGGTACTCTGTCACTGCACTGTGTGTGTGCTGTGACACGTCACCTACACAGCTGTCATCTGGCTGGCTCTGCTTAAGAGCCGGTCTTAACCTGCACGCAAAAAGTGGATCGTACAAACCTTTAGTACAGCAACCTAACGAGCTGCATGTCCATGTGTGATAATTAACAGAAGCTACAGAAAAATGTATAGGCTTACTGCGCATGAGTAAGGCTAGCTATTTGGCTAATAGAGAGGTGACGTGACCACGGTCTTGCTAGTGGCCAGTGTGGTGTTGGCAGTGCAGCAGAGATCTTCTCCCTCTGTTGAAAGGAGACACGGGAAATTCTGCCCTTGCTCCCTGAGAGGAATGTGCTGTCACACACACTTCTCAATGTCACTTACACAATTTTAGTCCAGGATGTGTAGCAACAGTGTGACCGGCAATACCCGGACTGGTCTTGTTCCTTTCAAAGACGTACGTCTTAGAGTTGGATGTGCTACTGTATGTCTCAAGCTGTCATGTTCTATCACTGGTGTCAACAATACACCATCAACAATATTTGTACTCTACCATGGCCCTTTATCAATAGACTTTAGAGAACCTTAAGGCAATGGCAGAACTGGAATCGCCTGTGCTTGGCCCCAAATACATTACACTCAGAACCATGATTCTGATACTTATCATGCGTTTCTTCCATCAGTCCTCATAGCATTCTCAAAGACTGTTTGAGACTGTTTGTGACTGCTTGCTCATCATGGTGAAATGCATGATGTAAATGTTTTTGATGCATGTGTTGTAGTGGTGAACTAACCCTGAACTTGTGACTGCCTTTTGTAAAATGGTTTTGTGACTTTCTAGTGGATGTGCAATTTTTGTTGGGTATCGTACAATGTTACCCTGCCCTACAGAATCAGCCCATAATTGAGTGATGTCAAATTTGCCTTTAGAACCAATTGTTATTTTAAAGTCATTTGAAATTCTATGCAGATGAACCTTGGCGATAACATTATCACTTTTACTGTCCTGTTATGGTTTTTGCTGAATGAAGGGCTCTGGAGTGAGTTCTCATGTCTCTGTTTTCTTTTGTTATAGCACCACCTCAGGCAGAGGCCGACGATGATGATGATGATGATGATGAGGTTGAGGTGGTGTATGAGAGGCAGCCAACAGCAGATCAGGCCGCTCTGGCCAGGGAACTCCTGCTGCCTCTCAACTTCTTCTGTTACCAGAACGAACCAGGATACACCAGTGACGACCAGACAGATGGTGAAGTGGCACCAACACTCCCTCAAACCTTTTCTACCTGTATGCGCAATGATTTACTTTAGAATTTACTGGTTTGCTAATGTTCGTTTGTGTTGTTCATGTTGCAGATGAGGACTTTGAGAGCGCAGTTAAAGCTCTGCTTGGAAAACTGTACCAGGATCTACCTGAGAGAGAGAATGCAAGCGCCGGTTCTGGTAAGTTTCATGGTCAGAGTGTCTGTCGGATGGGTAACAACAGGCAAGGCTGAAGTGAGATTCCACTGACCTGTGCCTCCGTCACAGCCCAGGCCGGTGCACAGGCTCTGGACCCGGAGATTGAGGTGGTGTGGGAGAAGAGGCCGACTCCAAAGGAAGAGCAGAAAGCCAGGACACTACAGTTGCCCCCAACCTTCTTCTGTGGTGTAAGCAGTGACAGTGAGACCGAGAAAGACAAGCTGGAGGACTTTGAGACTGAAGTGCGCAAAGCACAGGGGGCGCTGGTGAGATTTCTGTGATTTATAGATCTCATGGCTATAAGTTGTAAGAAATTAAAACTTTTTTCAGCAAATGTTCATGTTTTGGTATTGCGTTTCAGGATGCTGAGAGAAGCGAAGAACCTGTGTCGTCTGAGTTTGTGTCTTCTAGCATCAGTGATTTAGTGCCAGAGGAACATCTCCCTGCTGAGTCATCTGAGGTTGTGTCCTCTAGCATCAGTGATCTTGTGCTAGAAGAACATCTCCCTGATGGGTCTGCACAAATCACGGCCTCCAGCAGCCAGCAGCAGGCTACAGATCAGTTAAAGGCAGATGTCCAGTCTTCCACAACCGATATGCCCTTTACCATCCAGGATGAAGTTCAGTCATCTACAGCAGAGGCTGAAGTCCCTGTCCTAAGCACTCAGAAACAGTTCCCAGAAGCATCATTAACCATCCAGGATCCCGAAGTCCAATCTTCTACTGCAGAAGAACTGGTTCCTATTCAGTCGTTAATTATCCAGGATTCAGAAATCCAGTCCACTACAAAAGAGCAGCCTCAGTCAGACCCGGCTCAAACACCATCTCAGACTACAGTCATCAGCAGCGGTGAGCAGGCTCCAGATCAGTCAGACTCGGCTCCAACACCATCTCAGACTGCAGTCAGCAGCGTTGGGCAGCAAACTCTAAAACCTGCTGCAGTGTTGGTGACCCCATCATCTGGTTTCGGATTTGGTTCGCAGTTTGGCAGAAAGCCAGGACAATGGGAATGTAACACATGTCTTGTTAGAAATGAGAAGTCTGCAAGCAGTTGTGTTTCTTGTCAAAGTCCAAACCCTGCAGCCAGCAGAGGTGAGCCGGCTCCAGATCAGTCAGACCCAGCTCCAACACCATCTCAGACTTGCGTCATCAGCAGCGGTGAGCAGGCTCCAGATCAGTCCAACTCTGCTTCTGCATCTGCCAGCATCAGCCCCATAGACCTGTCTACCAAGAAGACCTCGGAGCCTGACTCCACTACCGTTACCACGACCACTACTCAGGGTATGCCTTTTGTATGTGCTGACGAAGGAAACGCAAATCCTTCGCGCAAACCCTTCGCCATGCGTTCCGTGTCTTTTCTTCAACGTCATCCCACTCCTTATACCAATGCAGCAAACTGAACTCATGGCTCTCCTTTTCAGAAACTCCGAGCCCATTTGGTTTCAGCGCTCTTGGAGCGGGAGGGTTCTCCTTCGCTGATCTGGCACAGAACACTGGGGGTGAATTCGCCTTCGGAAAACAAGGTTGGCATTCCAGAGTGTTCAAATACAGCACTAATATTACTTTTAGTTACCATGACGCGACTGAGCTACCTGTATGTTTCAGTGAAAAAACACCTCTCAACTAATCTTTTTTTTATGTCAGATTCCAACTTCTCGTGGGCAAATGCCGGAGCGACGTTGTTTGGAGCTGCAGCCCCACCTAAAGCTGAGGGAGAGGAGGAGGGAAGTGAAGAAGAGGACACTAATAATGTGGACATTCACTTTGAACCCATTGTCTCACTACCGGAGGTTCTTATAAAATACACTGCTACTATTCAAACCCCATCTTACCTTAATGTATCTATGTGGGATGACCACTCGCCCCGTTAATATTAGTTTTTCCCTGCTTGTATCACGCATTTCCTGACTGCATACTCAAAAGTCACCATATTGACCAAACTGCAGACTTCTCATAGAATTAAACTGTGTGCTCCCAACTATATTATCTGTCATGTAAATTATACTTTGCACTGAGATGCCGCACAAAAAGCCGGTTTTGGGGTTGCAGTGAGATTAGTCAATATTAGGCATTGTTGTACTTAAGCTCATAGGAGCAGGAGCCGATTATCCGTTCTTTTGTGTGATTGAACATGTTTCTATGAGAGCTTGTCATTAACCTGTGTGTCACTGCTGTCAAGGTGGAGACTAAGTCAGGGGAGGAGGATGAGGAGATCCTGTTTAAGGAACGCACCAAGCTGTACCGCTGGGACCGAGACCTGGGCCAGTGGAAGGAGAGGGGTGTGGGCGACATCAAGATTCTGTTCCATCCCGAGAAGAGATTCTACCGTGTGCTGATGAGGAGAGAGCAGGTGCTTAAGGTCTGTGCCAACCACACCATCTCCCAGAGCATGGAGCTCAAGCCCATGAACACCTCCAATCAGGCACTGGTCTGGACTGCTACCGACTATGCAGGTAAGCCTAAAAACAGTTCTACACACACTTAATAGGCAGTTTGTTGGGCACACCCGTCTAGTACCGGGTAGGACCGTACTTCGGCTCCAGAAAGAATCCTGTTCCGCTGGGATGTTGGCCCATGCCGACACAATGGTATCAGACAGTTTGTGGGCGGATTGGACAGCGGTTTATTCCCGCTGCAAACATTCCTATGATACCCTGTGTTGAGATCTGGGGGCTATGCAGGCCACTCCAGCAAAACTCAACTCGCTGTAATGTCCTTAATTATTCTGAGACTGTATGTGCACGGTGTGACCGGGCACGTCCTCCTGCTGGAGGTATCCATGTTTCCACTGCAAAGGTTAGATACATTTACGCCGCCACCACCAGCGTGTCGCGTTGACACGGCTGGATGAGGCCATGGATTGAGGCTTTTTTGGGCCAAATCCTGCCTCTGGATTCATCACACGAGGCGATGATTTTCGACTCTTTAATTGTCCGCTGTTTGTGATTATCTGCTGGTGCTGCTACTTTTTGTTTCAGCCAACGAGGGTGGAACCCAGTGTGGTTATTGGCTGAAATAGCCCATCTGTGAGTAGTTGTAGGTTCCAAGATGCTGTTTTTCACACTGCCATGTACTCTGTTAGTCTCATCAACCAGCATTTTTTTGGCCTCAGGACTGGAATAGATAACAGACTGAGATAATGCACCCAATCCAACCATGCTCAAAGTCACTTATTCTATGAATTTGCGGATTCATAGATTACTTGGTGAATAGGAGCAAACCATCATCATTAACAAAGCAGTGTACCTAATTAACTGGCTACTGAGTATGTGCTGTCTTCTACGGTTGATTGGTTGATGCATGTATTGATTGTGTGTTCTCTCCAGAGGGTGAGGGTAAGGTGGAGCAGTTGGCTGCAAAGTTCAAAACGGCAGAGCTGGCCGAGTGTTTCAGGAAGACCTTCTGTGAGTGTCAGAGTCGTATGAGCCAATCGGAAGCCTCGTCCATCTCCTCCCCACAAATGTCAAGGGTTCAGGAACATTCCAGAGACACCAACCCGCAGGTCAGTGTTTCCCTTGCCTGTTACTGCACGGACTGGGTGCTAAGGTTACCTCTCGTCTCTTCTACCTCTAATAATTCTGTGTAAATTCCGTTGACAAGTTTGCTTCAAGAGCGTGAAGGTGTGAACAAATAGTCTAATTCAGAGGCCCTGCATGTTGATGTTGGTGCCCTTGTTTAACATACCTGAACAATAATCAGTGAAACTGTCCACAGGTGTACCTCGTCATCTCTGCTGACGATGAGCCCCTGGGAAGGGTCACCATAGAACTCTTCTCTCACATTGTCCCCAAGACAGCTGAGAACTTTAGAGTGCTTTGTACTGGACAGAAAGGCTTTGGGCTGCACAACTCTGTCTTCCATAGGATTGTACCAGACTTCATATGTCAGGTGAGGAGGTTGGGAGTGCATATGGGGGGCTGGCCTCAATCCAGAAAATAATCTGACCTACTAGTGAGTGTTTTTATTACCTTCAGTACCACGTTTCCCAAAACGGCCTATCAAACGTATAAGATTGTCACAGGGTGGGAACGTACAACATCTTTTCCCAACGTCTTTCTTGTCCTCTATCATCAGGGTGGAGACATCACCAAACAGGACGGAACAGGGGGGAGGTCAATTTATGGGGACAAGTTTGAGGATGAGAACTTTGATGTGCGCCACACGGGCCCCGGACTGCTGTCCATGGCCAACCGTGGGCGGGACACCAACAACTCCCAGTTCTTCATCACCCTGAGGAAGGCTGAGCACCTGGACTTCAAACATGTGGCCTTTGGCTTCGTCAGAGAAGGTATGGACGTGGTCCGCGAAATGGGAGAGCTGGGAACCAAGAATGACAAACCCAGCAAGAAGATTGTCATCACTGAATGTGGACAGCTATAGAGGGGCACTGTGGGCAAGTCCACTGGAGGGCTGAGGTCTGGTGACAAAAACGGGTGACTGCCAGCTTTATCTCCGGTCATAGACTGGCCAGGGATAGACTTTCAAACTGAGGACCGCTACAGTAGGCAAATCTTAAATGAGAACCTGTTCGCTATGTGAAGCTCACCAAGGGCTCTGATAGTGTACTATGTAGGGAATATAGTGTCGTTTGAGACAAGCCTCCTTCCCTACCCCACCAGACTCTGAGGAAAGCACATCATTGTTGATCCCCAGACTATTTGTGTGTATAATGTACATGGACAATTTTTTTATGTCTGCTTTTTTTTTTTGCATGTGTTCCATTGAGTTGAAAGCGCTTGTTTCTTCATAATATTCCTAACTTGATTGTTTTGTATAATTAATTCTTAATTGAGATTCACAAAAGCTTGTTTAAAAAAATGTATGCTTAGAACTGCGTTCCTCCTGCCTGTGTATACTTTTAGGTGTTTTTTGTGTACATTGATTTTGTGCATATTGACTATACTTTTCCATCTTAAACTCAAGATTAGGAGTACAGTATGACAAACTAATACCTGTTGTGATACTGGCAAGGTGCAAAAGAAATGTATGGTTGGTAAAGGACACTGATGGTATTCTGTTGAGACATAAAATGTCACAATTTGGGATGAGAATTCTTATTCTTCATAAATATTACATGTTGCTGGAGAATATGTCATTAGAAATAAAGTTACTTAAAAACTGATTACTTATATTTTTTATTTTAAAATCTCAAGTCTGCTTTCTCTCTGGGGTCAAGAGCATGATATCACGGCTTACCCATAGTTCCCTGTGTGTTTGTGCTAACATCGTTTTTTTTATTAATCGGATTCTTGCATTGATGCCCTGGTTTTTTGTAAGACTTAAAGGTTCTGGACAGACCCAAGTCACAAATGTATAATTGTCCTAATGTTGGGCTAAGGAGTGGTTCACTTAATCTGAAAAGAACCATGTACCCATATAAACCTGTTAGACGGAGGACTGTGGAGTCTGGAACAAGGGGGTGGTTTTGCTTTAGGTTGCCTGTTGATCTTAAGGTCTGGTGATTACTGATGGATAAATGGATTATATAGTTGTGCTAATGAGAGTATAACGTCATAGTTTAAGTACTTCTTAAAAAATTGCTGTGATCTATCGTGTCTGCCTTTCATAACAGGAATTACACCTTTGGGACCATTCGCTATTCATATAACTTGTACCAGGAGAAATATATGTCAGGGTTTTGCGGGTTTTTTTGTCCGGGGTAGCAAGACCGGCTCCATTTTTTTATCAAAAAAATGGCCAAATCTAATTCATATAACATTTGCAGTGTTTAAGGGCAAACAAAACGGGGGGACCACAGATTCTACTTGGCCCCCCCTGCGGGGGAGGGTTTCATGTTTTATGAATGTCCAATATTTCTTACCTTTTTCAAACTAGTAGTTTATCTAAATATGTGCCTGATCCTGCATGCATCCGGTATTTACCAGGATTCAGGTTAGGTGAGCTCTGCCGTCAAATTTTTGTGACACTGGCCTCACTTCGAGTTGTGACTGAAGTGAGGCCAGTTTTGCCAGTTGGGATGGTTTCCCGCACAATTGGGCTATTTTTCATAACATTGCGTGGGCATAAATTGGCTTGGGCAGGTTGATTTACAGATAGCGTTGTAAAGAAAAGTGTTTTTCCAGGTTTTTTTTGGAGGCCACGGGTGATTGTCCAGTATACTGTCACTAAAATCTGGCAACCCTGATTGAGGCTATTGCTGTGAGGTACGAACGAGAAGGCAGCGCACCTCTGTCCAGCTCCGGATCCACAAAACCTGTCATTGCACCACAGATAAATTGTCTTCACCCCCAGTTTTGTTTATCCATGAAGTTTACTGCTCCTAAGCTTGTGCCGAGCTTATTGCATAATGGGCACAGGCGTACTAGGGCAATAGTGTCTGGGAACATGCTTTCTCTGCGGTGTAACTGTTCTACCTCAATGGCTGCTGCCAGTGCCGGCTCAAGCCTTTTTGGAGGCCCTGGAGGCAAAATTTTATTTGGGGTCCCCTATCGGTCAGGGGCTCCCTAGCAGTCGGAAGCCCCCTAGCGGTTGGGGGCCCTAAGCGATCGCTTATGTCACATATGCCTGGAGTTGTCCCTGGCTGCTGCCGACATGACGTTATGTGGCCTGTACAATTGTGCGCAGGCCAGCTGACAGTCTTGCCTAGGCCCGGGACGAGATAATCTTAGATGGGCCCTTTAATGTCAACCCAATTTCAGTTCTGGCCCCCCCCTACCCTGGGCCCGGGACAACAAACCCGTTTGTCCCCCCCTATCGGCGGGCCTGATTGTGCGCGCCAAAAAACTGCTTGTGTACTGTGTGCATGTGCTTGTACTCTAATGCTAGTGATCAAGTCACATTTTAAATGGAAAAAAAGGAGGAATTAAAACTCTCCAATATAAATCTTTGTAAAGTAAAAGAGAACGAATGCATGTGGAAATGTTTAGATCGTTTAACAGGACATGTGAAATGTGGTTTTGAAGAATGTCAACAAGTACTGGCGACTCCTCTGCGCAACTTGACAGAAGATGCAAAGGCAGCGTCGTCACTGCAGATAATACCAGTCAGCCTTATATTTGCTGCAGAAAATACCAGTCAGCCTGATATTTGCTGCAGTGGCGATGCTGCCTTTGCATCTTACATCAAGCGTGACAAAATTGTGTCTATTTCCCACGATACTAACTGGCCAAAGTAAATCAGGGATCATAGCCATTTTTGTCTTGTTTTAAGTTCAGCAATTTTACACAGTTCAAAGGGTTCAGTGAACCTGGGAGACCTTATCCTTGGACCAGAGGAGCACTTGTCTAACTTGTAACTGTAATGATAGTTAAACCTGTCAGACAGTAGTTAACCTGCAATGAAAGGCAGGCCTAAGACATGCTTTTTACTAAACCTGGTGCTTATGTGGCTGCAGTGCCCAAATGTTTTTTTTTAATAGTTAATATTTTTGGACAGTACTATAATATGAGCTTGTTTATATCTTACGGACAAGGCTTGTATGGCCTCCGACTGTTTGAACTGAATACCAGGTTCTGTACGTTTTTTTGTTCAGTAGGGTGCGCTCTTGAGGTATCTGCAAGCTACTAACTGCCTTTGATTTATAACAGAAATTATACATTTCTTGCTGAATGTAGAACGTTTGAATAGGTCTCATGTATGTTAACTTTCATGGGATGAAAATGGCGTCATTAGGCCACCGTGCTGCGTAGTTAGGTGGTGCTGAGAAGTGTACTGCTCTCAGTCGTGTTTGTCTCCCTCAGAATTACGGCAAGATTTGTAACTTAAAAAAAGACAAAGGATTTCTATAGACTGTGTACTGTAGCGTTCATGACAACAAAAAAATATGTAACCCTTTGTTTTTTTGTGGAATGGTTCAAATATATGCCCTGGTCATTCAAAGCAGGGCCAGTACTTGTCTGTTTCAACCAACTAATTGCTACTCCGTTTCAAATTGAGGCACACATATACTTTATAAACCGACCTGAGAAACCTTTTATCGCTTACGGCCATACCAGCATGAATACGTCCGATCTCGGAAACTAAGGAGGGTCGGGCCTGGTTAGTACTTTGATGGGAGACCGCCTGGGAATACCAGGTGCTGTAAGCATTTTGTCCAGTAGGGTGTGCTTTTGAAGTCTATACATCCCATACGCAAGTATTGAAAGTGTTGAATAGGGCAACATCCCACAGTTCAGGACTCGTTTGACAGCATTCCAAGAAGGATTTGAGCTGTTAGGAAGGCAAAGTGCGGCCCTTGGGCTAATTCGGTCCTTGACATTCATATACTACATTTTTTCCACCCCCTGTATGTAACCATATTATTTCAGAATAATTAGTTTCAAGTTTCGAAGTGTAAACATTGACGTGTGATGTTTTGAGAGCTGATCTTTAATTAATTACTTGCAATTTGCATGTAAAATCTGTTATTCAGGATTGTTTAGCTTACTTTGTTCATTTGGCAGGGATGATCTCCCACGACTCAGAATGATTAGTGAGGTTGCACCAGAGAAACCTAGAGATCAGGATATGCAGACTCATTTAATGTCTTCTTTCATGTTTGTCATGTCAAAGGTAATTCAAGATTTATTTATTTGTCCACAAAAGTGAAACTGTAAAGTACATTACAGTTCAACATTGCACAGCACGTGTCCTTAATACAGAACCCAACAAACTTAATTATTAAATTAGACCTAGTTACAATACTTTTAGACTACATATATATCGTTACATTTTAGTCTTTTGGTAGACGATTTTATTCAGAGTAACTTAGAGTAATGACTGTGTATCACTTGGCCTCCCCCTAAATACTTCTGTAAGGAGCATTACTCACGGATATGAAGGAGTGTTTACATCTGTTGAACTTAAACTGAGGAACCTTTTTGTCTTTAGATGTTAACACATCACCTTCATTGATGTCTGGAACTAACGATTGATTTTTTCATTTTTAAGTAACTGAATTTCCGACACCAGAAACACAGGCTGTTGTTTTCTTTGGGAGAAAGAATTTTAGAACGGGATGATGATTATACAGACCTCTGGTAAAAAGGAAGCCATGCTGGTTAATGTTACTCTGAATTCTAGAAAAGTACGGGTATCGTGACTGGTGGACGCTAACAACACGCTGCCAGTGTTTCCACTAGCACTTAGCTACTTGAATCAATTAACGTTCGTGGTTCTGTATACAGAGTTTCTTCTGCCAGCAGAGGGCACACCCCGCCAACTTCCCCGAGAAAGATTTGTCCCTAACAAATGACGTCAGCGACAAACGGCAAACTTGGCTGCGCTGACGCACGACGCCCCTTTCTGTAAAGTCAGGTGGTGAGACTGCGATCTTGTGTCGAATACCGTACTTCAATTTGACAACATGATCATCTACAAGGACATCGTCACTGGTATGGACGAGTATCTGAAATGCCCCTAAATGTATTTCTATGGAAGTAAGATGTTATCATGGTACCTGCATTCAGAATTCAACAGCTGTGGATCAGTCATGAATTCCGGTGTTGTGCAACCAAAGGCAAAAGGCCTTGCACACGCCAGGGTAGCCGTGGCACCAGCGGTGTATGCTTTTACCATAAACTGTTGAACTGTTATTCGGAGTGAGGCTTTTAAATAAAAAAAAGGGAACCCTTAGTTATAAGATATTCTGGAGTACACAAGAGTTTAAGCAACGCAAGTAAAAAGGGATATTTGGTACATGGATATTAGGTTGTTAGTTAGCCAGTTAGCAGCTGTTTGTGTTCCATGAGAGGGCGTAGATAAATAACAGCTGTCAGAACTCGGAAGTCTACGTCAACAAACACTATAATCACAGTAGTTGAATGGTACAAGAAATCTGTAACGACCCTGTTAATTTGGACACGTTATGCTTTTACCTAATCCAGTTATGTTAGCTTTGTAAACCTAGTAGCTCATGGTAGTACCACAGCATAGGTTATTGCCTGCCTGTCAGTCGGCAAACCTATAGGATTCGTGGGCAAGCTGTTTTTAGTTGGCAGCACGGGTCTGGGGGAGCGTTAGAGGTTAAAACTGTCATCAGTGTAACTGTTGTGAACAATATAACGTGTTTTGTTTTTCATTATTGCAGGGGATGAAATGTTTTCTGACATTTACAAGATCAAAGAATCACCAAATGGGATGTTATTTGAAGTTGAGGGAAAGGTGCGTCTACAATGCAGGTATACGCTCTCTGAATTGTGTGGGGTGACAGGTGAGATGTATCAGCATTTAGTGTTAATCATTTGGATATTGTCTATGTAAAGTCAAACATAGTGTAGGGCTGTCTGCAGGATTTGAAAGCATTGGTGTCATAGCCCAAAACCAGTAGGGGGTCTGGAGGCTTCCTTCCCCAGCAAAAACTTAATGCATTTGCTGCACCTAGATTAACATTGATAGAAAGATTTTTAAATATAAAATAAACAGAGCTTGTCTAATGCTTTAAGGGTGCAATGAATTATGTAGTTTTGCAAATGACTAATAGCCATATTATTTTATTATATTAGGAGCCAGAGATCCGGATAATGTAGCATGCTATCACTTTAAATGGCAGTGCTCTTTCCCAAATGGGTATGCCTCCTTGTGAAAATCGGCAGAATGGTATATTTCTTTCATCTCTAAACCCCAAATTGCTTATGAACAGAAGGAATCAGTTTTTACTTGAAATACTATTTGAGTGTTTTTCTGACTGCATTACTAATATAACACTCCCTTAATCTCACCCACTGTAATTTTCAGGTCTCTGAACCACTACCAACTCTGACTCACAAACATCCTGCCACCTCACCTGACAATCCCACAGTGATTGATTCAAATACCAAATTGTTAAGAGCAATGCTTGACTTAGGTGAGACTGAAATAGGTGCTATATACTCATCGTGGGTGGGTAGTTTTCATATTTATGTGAAGGAACTGCACAGTACTTTTGAAGCTACTTTGGGATGCTGGCCTTCTAGGCAGAGTTGCAAAGAGAAAGCCATGTCTTAGACTGGCCAATGAAAAGAATAGATTAAGATGGGAAAAAGAACAGACACTGGACAGAGGAAGAACTCTGCCTAGATGGCCAGTATCCCAAAGTCGCCCCTGTCACTGTTGACTAGTGATGATATGGATGAGTCCAAAGCTCTGAAGCCTGTATCGAGTACCTATGGTAATTTCAGCCAAAGCCTCGTGCCGAGGCTTGTAATGTTTTCAGAGAATTACATCATTGATGACAAACAAGTCCTTGGTTTTTGTAGGACCACGTAATTAGCTTGTTGCGCATTTTGGTTCTAGATTTAAGGAAGTGAAACTAATAATTTCGTGGGTGGTCGTTGTTGAAACTGAGAAATGTTATTGTTTCTTGGAAAATACATGCTCACTTTGAATTTGATGCCAGCAACATGTTTCAAAAAAGCTGGGACAGGCACAGGAAGACTGGAAACATTGTGTAATGCTAAAAAACTAAACCTGATGGAATATCAAACAACTAATTAGGTCAATTGGCAACAGGTCAGTTACATGATTGGGTATTAAAAGATAATTCCAGAGAGGATGGATCTGTCAGAAGTGAGGATGGGGAGGGGTTCACCACTCCTGTGGTCTGATGAATCAAAATTTGAGATTCTTTTCAGGAATCATGGATGCCGCATCCTTCGGGCTAAAGGTTAGGGACCATTGGGCTTGTTATCAGCACACAGTTCAAAAGCCAGCATCCGTGATGGTATGGTGGTGCATTAATGCACATGGCACGGGTGACTTGCACTTCTGTGAAGGCCCCATGAACGCTGAACAATATATAAAGGTTTTGGAGCAACAAGTGCTGCCATCCAGACAGTGTCTTTTTCAGGGAAGGCCTTGCTTATTTCAGAAGCAGAATGCCAAAGCACATTCTCGACGTATCACAACAGCTTGGCTATGTACTAAAAGAGTCCGGGTGCTAAACTGGCCTGCCTGCAGTCCAGACCTGTCACCCATTGAAAACATTTGGCGTATTATGAAATGACAAATACAGCAAAGGAGACCCCGAACTGTTGAGCAGCTGCAATCCTATATCAAGCAAAAA
Organism: Esox masquinongy; assembly: GCA_016801175.1. Lineage (NCBI taxonomy): Eukaryota > Metazoa > Chordata > Actinopteri > Esociformes > Esocidae > Esox > Esox masquinongy. The sequence goes on from JACXGI010000454.1 coordinate 86,842, forward strand.
TGGGACAACATCCCACTTTCAAAATTACAGCAATTGGTCTCCTCAGTTCCCAAATGCTTACAGAGTATTGTTAAAAGATGTGATGCAACACAGTGGTAAAGATGCACCTGTCCCAACTTTTTTGACATATGTTGCTGATATCAAATTCAAAATGGGCATGTATTTTTCCAAAACAATAAAATTTCTGTTTCAACATTTCATATCTTGTCTTTGTACTATTTTCAATTAAATGCAGGGATGAATGATTTGCACATCATTGCATTCTGTTTTTATTTACATTTTATGCAGCATTCCAACTTTTTTGGAAACAGGGTTATGCATACATACATGTGACAAATTAAAGGAAAAACCTGAGTGAGTGGAGGACCATATGAATGTAGATGTTTCCATACCGGTGTATGGAATATAACACGCTCTCTCTTGCAACACTTCAAACCACTGACCAATTCTCTCATGTTATAGAATTACTTTGAAATTTGTTTTATATGATTTTGAAACACAAAATCAGTGATTGTGGGGTGACCTTGGTTTGTAGGGTGATGTAGGGAAATGTTTCTGAGAAAAATGTTGCTTACTTCAACCCCAATATAAAATACACATTAACATTGGGTAGACCACCTTTCACAAAATGAAAAGCAAAGTCTTTTGATGTATGTACCAGTTTTGCGCACAAAGATTATGTGAAAACACCACCATAAACACATCAGACTTTAAAGACCAACAATATTGGAACAAAAGCAGAATACACTATTTCCTTGAATGTTCTTTGGCTGGTTACCTTTCCATTATAGACAGTAGTAGTGTATCTAGTCTTTATAGTTGCGCTTAATGATACTGTTTCTGACATTTGTACCAGAACAAAACCTCAGTGGAAAAAAGTGTTAATCTTTGGGAAGCAGAACAACATGATACTTATGAAACGCCTAGAAAGATTAGCTTTCCTTTTCCATTAAATAAAATAAGTATTTGACAGTATTGTAATCAACCCAAACACTTTTTGACATAGCACCATCTACTCCCTCTGGCTTTCTCTCCCCCTACCCTCCAACTCTGTCTTCCTGCGTTAAACCCCCCACCCCCCCACACAGATGGTAAGTAGGACAGAGGACATCGATGACTCCCTACTTGGTGCGAATGCATCAGCGGAGTTGCAGGATGAGGGTTGCGAGTCCTCCACGGTCAGCGGAGTGGACATCGTCCTCAACCACAAACTGCAGGAGACCACCTTCACCAAGGACTCCTACAAGGGATACATCAAGGACTACATGAAGGCGTAAGTGTGTTACAGGGTTGCGTAAGTGTGTTACAGGGTTGTATGAGCGTGTTGCAGGGTTATGTATGTGTGTGATGAATGTTCTCCATCTATGTCCCACAAAACTGAGATTTCATCTGCATGGATTAAAATGTCCCTATTTGAGCTTTTTGTGTGTGTGTGTGTGTGTGTGTGTGTGTGTGTGTGTGTGTGTGTGTGTGTGTGTGTAGGATCAAGGCGAAGCTAGAGGAGAACAACCCAGACAGAGTGAAGCCCTTCATGACAGGAGCTCAGGAGGAGATCAAGAAGATAATGGGCAATATAAAGAACTACCAGGTATTGGTAGCAGACTAACTACATTTACTACTGTCTGTAGACCATTCAGTTACACATTCTGGTTGAGTTTGCTGGGTAGACTTAGACTGAAGAGTGTCCGATGTGGGATGAAGGATTTCATTGACACTGTCCCTCTCTATCCAATGTCTTTGTCTTTCCCTCACTGTCTTTCTACTCTCCGGCCCTCATTCCTATACACCTCTTTCTACATCTGCCATCCCTCTAGTTTTTCACCGGTGAGTCTATGAACCCAGATGGTATGGTTGGTCTGCTGGACTTCCGTGAGGACGGCATCACTCCCTTCATGACCTTCTTCAAAGACGGCCTGGAGATCGAGAAATGCGTGAGTCACTTCAGCTCATGAGTCTCGTTAGATTCATTGCAAATTAAGAATGTGTACAGGCTGACCTGTAATGGAAGATGTTTCGTAAAAAAGTACATTACAAGAATATTGACATTTTCATTTTAGCAAGCAAGCAAGTTTATTTATATATCACAGTTCATAAATCGAAGCAATTCAATGTGCTTTACAAAGAAAAAAAAAAAATATATATAAAAATACAATAACATAAAAACAAATACTCAAATTAAAACATCAAAACAAATGAAAACATCATAATAATAGAAATACAATAAGAAAACATATAAAGATTAAAAAAAAGATTAGAAATGGGATAAAAACATAGGGAAGCTATAAGGCTAAACAGTGTGGTTAGGTTTAAGTGCTCAGTCGTAGGCACGTGAAAAGAGTAGTGTTTTTAACCTGGATTTAAAAATGGATACGTTTGGGGCACGTCTGAGATCTTCTGGTAGTTTATTCCGGTTGTGTACAGCATAAGTGCTAAACGCAGCTTCTCCATGTTTAGTTTGGGCACTGGGCTCTACTAGCTGACCTGTGTTCATGGATCTAAGAGCCCTGCTCGGTTTATATTCTTCAAACATATCAGAAATGTATTCGGA
>JACXGI010000454.1:89489-104309 GCA_016801175.1 Esox masquinongy
GGAAGCCAATGTAAAGATTTAAGAACCGGAGTGATGTGCTCTGTTCTCTTGGTCCTGGTTAACATTCTAGCAGCTGCATTCTGAATGAGCTGCAGCTGTTTTACAGTCTTTTTTGGGAGTCCAGTTAAGAGGCCATTACAGTAGTCAACCCTACTAGAGATAAAAGCATGGATGAGCTTCTCTTGGTCTTTTTGGGACATCAAGCCTTTGATTCTGGCTATATTTTTTAGATGATAGAATGCTGTTTTGGTGACCGCTTTGATATGACTGTTAAATGTGAGGTCTGAGTCTATTAGAACACCAAGATTACGCACTTGAGCCCTGGTTTTAAGGGCCCGAGAGTCTAGCTCTTTACTAATACTAGTTCTTTTATTTTTGTTGCCAAACACAATAATCTCATAATTTTATCTTGGTTTAATTGTAGACAATTTTGGTTCATCCAGGTATTTATGTGCTCTAAATATGTGTTATGTGTTTTAAAGGGGAACAACGGCAAATGTCAGAATTATCTGTGCCTAAACCTCTCTGACTTGGTAGTAGAGCGAGAGTTATGTCAATAGGTCATGCAGCTGTCCTTCTTTACTGCAGAGAATAAAGCTCATCAACTTCCCGACAGTGATGTTTGAAACATTGTTCCATTATGCAGAATTTTAATTCATAGCTTTTTAACTTGAAGGGAGGAAGCTAGGAAACGTAAACCAAAATTTAACCCTTTCTAATGTTTTAATTATGGACTATATACTGCAACTTTGTTTCCTATTTCCAGCCTATGTGACCCACTATCAATAGTGACCGTAAGTAGGTATAATAACCACACATTCTACTGTCAATTTACCTTAATATTTCCTTTTCGGAATTTGGTATTGTTCCATTAAATTCCATTGTTTCATTACCTTCATTTGCTTCCTCTGTCAACACTCAGGGCTAGCTTGTTGCCAAGGACCACTAACAGATGGTAATTTTTCATGAAAAAAGAGGCCTGTAGGCTAATTAACTCATTAAGTAACAGAGTGCAGAACCACCATATACATTGCACAACACTTCTCTCCGTGCATTCTGCCAAGCTGTGAAATGTTTTAATTGAGAGAAACGTACACCCTTTTTAAAGGATGGCCTTGAATATGTATATACACTGAACATATACACTGAACAAAATTATAAACACAACAGTTTTGTTTTTGCCCCCATTTATCATGAGCTGAACTCAAAGATCTAAGACTTTCTCTATGTACACGAAAGGCCTATTTCTCTCAAATATTGTTCACAAATCTGTCTAAGTCTGTGTTAGTGAGCACTTCTCCTTTGCCGAGATAATCCATCCACCTCACAGGTGTGGCATATCAAGATGCTGATCAGACAGCATGAGTATTGCACAGGTGTGCCTTAGGCTGGCCACAATAAAAGGCCACTCTAAAATGTGCAGTTTCACTGTATTGGGGGGGTCTGAGGGGGTCCGGAAACCAGTCAGTATCTGACCACCATTTGCCTCACACAGTGCAACACATCTCCTTCGCATAGAGTTGATCAGGTTGTTGATTGTGGCCTGTGGAATGTTGGTCCACTCCTATTCAATCACTGTGCGAAGTTGCTGGATATTGGCAGGACCTGGAACACGCTGTCTTATACGCCGATCCAGAGCATCCCAAACATGCTCAATGGGTGACATGTCCGGTGAGTATGCTGGCCATGCGAGAACTAGGATGTTTTCAGCTTCCAGGAATTGTGTACAGATCCTTGCAACATGGGGCCATGCATTATCATGCTGCAACATGAGGTGATGGTCATGGATGAATGGCACAACAATGGGCCTCAGGATCTCGTCACGGTATCTCTGTACATTCAGAATGCCATCAATAAAATGCACCTGTGTTCATTGTCCATAACACACGCCTGCCCATACCATAACCCCACCGCCACCATGGGCCACTCGATCCACAACGTTGACATCAGCAAACCACTCACCCACACGACGCCATGCACGCTGTCTGCCATCTACCCTGTACAGTGAAAACCGGGATTCATCCATGAAGAGAACACCTCTCCAAAGTGCCAGACGCCATCGAATGTGAGCTTTTGCCCACTCAAGTCGGTTACAACGACGAACTGCAGTCAGGTCGAGACCCCGATGAGGACGACGAGCATTCAAATGAGCTTCCCTGAGACGGTTCCTGACAGTTTGTGCAGAAATTCTTTGGTTATGCAAACCGATTGTTGCAGCTGCTGTCCGGGTGGCTGGTTTCAGACGATCTTGGAGGTGAAGATGCTGGATGTGGAGGTCCTGGGCTGGTGTGGTTACACGTGGTCTGCGTTTGTGAGGCCGGTTGGATGTACTGCCAATTTCTCTGAAACGCCTTTGGAGACGGCTTATGGTAGAGAAATGAACATTCAATTCACAGGCAACAGCTCTGGTGGACATTCCTGCAGTCAGCATGCCAATCACACGCTCCCTCAAAACTTGCGACATCTGTGGCATTGTGCTGTGTGATGGAACTACACATTTTTCGAGTGGCCTTTTATTGTGGCCAGCCTAAGGCACACCTGTGCAATACTCATGCTGTCTGATCAGCATCTTGATGTGCCACACCTGTGAGGTGGATGTATTATCTCGGCAAAGGAGAAGTGCTCACTAACACAGATTTAGACAGATTTGTGAACAATATTTGAGAGAAATAGGCCTTTTGTGTACATAGAGAAAGTCTTAGATCTTTGAGTTCAGCTCATGATGAATGGGGGCAAAAACAAAAGTGTTGCATTTATAATTTTGTTCAGTGTAATATACTGAAAACTCTATGAGAATACAGGTACGGAACGGTAGAACGGTACGGCTAACCCAAAGCAAATAACTTATTGGACTTTTAGGGTCAAGGTTCGACACGTTTTCTGTACAGCGCAAAAATGTTCTGTCAACAGTTACTGAAGATCAGTTTTATGTTTATTTGGAAAAATAAACTATGCAATACTAGTCCAGGAGGAATATATAATGCCTAATGAGCACAATCTAATGTACAATATGTTAAAAATGGTACAAACCTTGTTTTACAATCATATAGTGTGGATACTACCTGTTGGGTGAAATAAGTAGGAGAGGGACATTCGTAACTCGGCGCGAGCACCTTAGGTCCTGAAATTTGTGAGGTTTGAGGATTGTACAATGTTAGTTTATCAATACCACCAGCTCTTAAATATATATAAAAAAAATCAATAAAACACTTCTAGAACTAGCTGTTCCTCTACGAGTTTGGTTCAGTACAACAGTTGTAAAAGGGTCAGCAATTATCATACACTTTGGATTACAATGTACGCAAAGGCTCTTGTTTAAACAGAATAGCAAGAGGGAGGGTTTTCAGCAGTTTTACAGACGTTCAGACTGTTACACCCGTGCATTAGACAAGTCTGAATACTAACTGATAACTGGCGCACCGAAATGCCGTATGTAGGAAGGGTTTACGTATTGGGGGCTTGGACCACTGCTGCATGTTCTACTACAACATGGTTGATGGAACTGCTTATAAAAACCAGTTTTCAAAATACATCCGACACATCACCCAAAACAACACATTTTACTAAGCCTTTTGCCAGAAGCCATTTCTCTCTTTCAGTGTCTTTCTCCATAGCCTAGTCTTTTGGTCACGTCAATCATCTGTCCTAATCAAATCATTTGTTTTTCATAAACTGTCACATTGCGCTACATGAGACTGGATAGCGAGTAGGAACTGTCTGTTGCCAGCTGAAAAGACATGGAGATTTGTTCCACTGGTCCTGGCCTTCAACATTCAGAAAGGACTAGACTGAAAGCATTACTGCCCCATTAAACTCAGTAACTCATCCAGCACAATGACTGCAATGAAAAACATCCTGTTGTTGTTGTTAATCAGACTCCAACATGACTGTGGAAGACATTCAGCTCAGTGATGTTGAGCCAGGTCCTTAAGCACCTAAACATCACACAGTCCCAACACTGAGTCAGAGGTTTAGGCACAGAAACAGAGCTGCTCCCTTTTAACTTACAGCAAAATGTGGTGAATGGATAGCAGATGTTAGCATCTGTCAAGTTGTTCTTTACTGGTATAAGGTTGTTTTTTTTAAACTGATCAGTGTCCTTTCCCTTTAACAGTAACACTCTGGACTGAGAACTTTATTTTAAAGTCTCACCTGACCCGCAACCACGGACCAACCAGGCAACTCCTCTGCATTACGTTTGGATTGGAAGCATTTTATTACAGTAATTATCTTATTGGAATTTGAAGTATTATAATGCCTATACCAAGTCATGTTTTTGGGATGTACCCCATGGGACGCTGGGACAGTATCAGTCTTTTAACCTTGTATAATTTATTAAGATAGCCCATTCCTACTGAAATTCATACAGAATGAGCCACATATTTCTATCCAGTACATTCTATATTTTAGTTTGCAGTGGGATGATCTGTTTATCTGAAAAGACAATGTTTCAGTCCACTGGTTGGTAATGATTTAATTGGTTATTTGTTGGTTGATTAACTCTCAGGCTTCCATTTGCTTAGTTTACAGTTACATTTAATGTGACACCCTTACTTAAAAGATTTGGGATAGCTTAGGATGTTATGACTTGAGTTGTGAAAAATAAAACACTGAATGAAACATTTCCATTTGTGTTATTGTCTCATAATGTAGATGCTACAATCATTTCACTCATCAGTGACATTGAATGTGACTATTTTGTTGGCAAGTGTCCATCCAAAGCTTGTTCTGCCAAGTAAATAGGCCTATATACTCAGTAAAAGGAAGAAGTCAAACATGCAAATATCAGCTGTTCATTGTTAATTTGTATTTATAATAATGCAGTTACATGATCATTAGATAAGGTGAAGAGCATCATACATCCAAAGGATCAGTGCCCTTCCCAGACCTTCCCCACCTCTGTGATTTTGGGATGAAAGAAAAATACAAAAATCTATCAACCAACAGAAAGCCATGCTTCAACTGTCCACCTTCATGATGGGAAGCCTTTTGGGTCAGTGGCTGTGTCTTGGCCAGAGTGCTCTGCTCCGGGCTAGTTCGCCTCCTCTCCATGATAGTGACGGTACTCTGGTTTCAGCTCCCATGTGCTCTTGTGGGTTCCTTTAGCGTTGTACAAGCCTATCTCCCGCAGGATCTCCTTCAAGTAAGTCTACAGGAAAGAGACACACAAACACTTCTCTGGATTTCATTTACATATGTCTATTGCAGGTGCTCAGGGACCTGCAGTCATTTCACAACTTTGTTGTAGCCCTGAATAGGCACACCTGACTACATTACAACATTCTGTCAATTGGAGATTTAAGGCTGATTTTCACACTGCCTCTACTCTCCAAACTATGGGAAGCATATACTCGTCTTTTTAGTACTAGTGAAAAAAACAATGTGTTGGCATTTTTTTATGTCCACAAGATGTCAGTAGTGGTTCTAAGGTGATGCATTTTCTAGACATCCAGATAGATTTTTTCTGGTATGCTTCTAGTGACTAGTTCAGTCTAACCAGCAGGGCTCCCTGTGAAGTACCCAGGAGTTGACGGGCACACTGGTGTTGTCCAATTGGACTGAGCAACTCACACTCACCTATGGTAATGCAATCAGGCAGGAGAGAGCAAAGATGTGTGTGTGTCTGTGTGTCTAACCACAGGTTGCTTGGTGACCTCCACCAGGTGCTTGATGTTGTAGTACTGGTGTTTCTCGAAGGCAGAGAAGAGCATGTCCATCACCTGCTGCCTGTCTGCCCTCACCATCCTACCTTCAGTCCTCTTCTTCTTCTCATACTCCACCTACACACACACACACACACGTACACGGAGGGAGCATGGTAGAAATGCATGTTACACTTTCAAGTGTAAACCGATCCAACTGAATGAAGATGTAACTTTCAGAAGCATGCCAACAGTCAGATGTGTGTACACACACACACACACACACACACACACACAGCAGCTGCTCAACACACAACATGCCAGTGTTCTTACGTTGGCGACATGGTTTGATACAGGTTTGAAGTTGTTGGTGACAGGCCTGGCTATCTGCTCAGTCAGACGCTTGGGCTTGGTAGATACCTCCATCTGTAATCTGAAGAGAGGAGCTGCACACTACAACACTGACAGACGACTGGTCGAACCAGAGACATGAATAAATACGCAGCATGTCACTGAAGAAGCAGCCCAATGGGCCTTGCACTGGAGAGAACATAGGCAACACAGCCAACTGAATAATTAATATAGCCTACAATCACAACACAGTACTGGAGCTGCTGTAAAGATACAGGCACAAAGGAAGAGAATAGTGAATATAGCAAAGTACAGTTGCTATAGCAATACCTGTAAACCTTTGCTATTGTAAAACAGTATGGAAGACATCATTCCATTATTCCCATTGAGTGAGCGAAGACCAAGGTTCCGGCACATCCACCACACTCAGAGACAGCCAGGAGAGAGACTGTCATGCTTTATTTAAGTCGTCGTCCAATTATATTCACCATACTGTATTGAATTATTTTACACTCACTTCTTCAGTTTAACATAGCTTTCGCTGACGGCGGGTCTGCATTCTGCTCTTTGTACCACCATTCCCTCCAGACTGATTTCATCTGAAACAAAGAATGTATTTATTTAACATAACATACAACACTAAACAAAGAATATATATATATATATATATATACACACACACACATACATACATACACAGTGGATATAAAAAGTCTACACACCCCTGTGAAAATGCCAGGTTTTTGTGATGTAAAAAAATTAGACAAATTAAATCATGTCAGAAAGTTTTCCACTTTTAATGTGACCTATAATGTGAACAATTCAATTGAAAAACAAACTGAAATCTTCGAGGGGGAAAAATGAAAAATAAAAACCTTTCAATAACCTGGTTGCATAAGTGTGCATACCCTCTTATAATTGGGGATGTGGCTGTGTTCAGAATTAACCCATCATATTCAAACTCATGTTAAATAGAAGTCATTACACACCTGCCATCATTTAAAGTGATTCTAATTAATCACAAATAAAATTCAGCTGTTCTTGTAGGATTTTCCTGACATTTTCTTAGTTGCATCTCAGAGCAAAAGCCATGGTCCGCAGAGAGCTTCCAAAGCATCAGAGGGATCGCATTGTTGAAAGATATCAGTCAGGAGAAGGGTACAAAAGAATTTCCAAAGCATTAGATATACCATGGAACACAGTGAAGACAGTCATCATCAAGTGGAGAAAATATGGCACAACAGAGACATTACAAAGAACTAGATGTCCCTCCAAAATTGATGAAAAGACAAGAAGAAAACTGGTCAGGGAGGCTTCCAAGAGGCCTACAGCAACATTAAAGGAACTGCAGGAATTTCTGGCAAGTACTGGCTGTGTGCTACATGTGACAACAATCTCTAGTATTCTTCATATGAATGGGCTATGGGGTAGGGTGGCAAGATGGAAGCCTTTTCTTACAAAGAAAAACATCCAAGCCCGGCTGAAGTTTGCAAAAACAAACATCAAGTCCCCCAAAAGCATGTGGGAAAATGTGTTATGGTCTGATGAAACCAAGGTTGATCTTTCTGGCCATAATTCGAAAAGGTATGTTTGGCGCAAAAACAACACTGCGCATCACCCAAAGAACACCATACCCACAGTGAAGCATGTTGGTGGCAGCATCATGCTTTGGGGCTGTTTTTCTTCAGCTGGAACCGGGGCCTTAGTCAGGGTGGAGGGAATTATGAACAGCTCCAAATACCAGGTAATTTTGGCACAAAACCTTCAGGCGTCCGTTAGACAGCTGAAGATGAAGAGGAAGTTCACCTTTCAGCACGACAACGACCCAAAGCACACATCCAAATCCACAAAAGCATGGCTTCACCAGAAGAAAATTAATGTTTTGGAATGGCCCAGCCAGAGCCCAGACCTGAATCCAATTGAACATCTGTGGGTGATCTGAAGAGGGCTGTACACAGGAGATGTCCTTGCAATCTGACAGATTTGGAGCGCTTTGCAAAGAAGAGTGGGCAAATATTTCCACGTCAAGATGTGCCATGCTAATAGACTCCTACCCAAAAAGACTGAGTGCTGTAATAAAATCAAAAGGTGCTTCAACAAAGTATTAGTTTAAGGGTGTGCACACTTATGTAACCAGGTTATTGAGTTTTTTATTTTTTATTTTTCCCCCTCAAAAATTTCAGTTTGTTTTTCAAATGAATTGTTCACATTATAGGTCACATTAAATGTGGAAAAAGTTCTGACATGATTTATCTTTGTCACATTCTTTTACATCACAAGAACCTGGCATTTTAACTGGGGTGTGTAGACTTTTTATATCCACTGTATATATTTAACAAACATACAGCACAACACTGAACAAAGACAACACAACTGGACAATTATAATTAGCTACTCCTTTATGTGGGCGTGTCCACCTCTACCCAAAAGAAAAAGAGGGTGAGGCCTGGATCCCACAGTGCATTGACTTGGTCACAGTGTAAAAGACAGCCTTTACAGTTCCCCATCCCCACTGTTTGGAGGACATCATGGCAACAATGTCAATATATGTGTGTGTATTTGAAGCTTTTTTCCAATTCTCTAATGTACACAAATTGGTCCATCTTTCTAAATAAATGACCAGTCCAATTGGCTATGATGTCTCATGCCTTTCTATGTGTATCATTTCTGCCAATTTTGTACAGAAATAAGTACTTCACCAAAAATTTGGATCAAATTACACATCGATGGATACATTTGTTTTAGATCCCTTAGCAATACAGTTTGTAAATCCATCTGAATCCCAACGTTATGAGTTAATAACCAACCTGGACCTGACCTCAAAACCCCACCACCGGTCAATACCAAAAAGATGATCAATTGATTCAATTTCTTCATGGAATAGTCTACTCATGGCTGACTGTTCAACATCCCATATATTCACCTTTTTTTGTAGCAAGAATTTTATATAATAGTTATAATTGAAAGGTACAGTTCATGCGTCAGTTGTACTTTTTATATGAGCTCAAACGTGTTGCCATGGTATTGGAACAGCAAGGATCTGTTCCCAAGGTAACATTTTATGATGGATAGCATCATGATGCTGTCATAAACATGTCATAACAGCAGTCATAACCTGTTATGATATTGTCAAAACACTGTCATGACATATGCAGACTTGACAAATATATATGTATTTTTAATAAGGTTGATTTCCATTTAAGATCTATAACTCAAATGACTGAAATTGTTACATGCTATTTTAATACTTTCATTTAGTTTAATTACAAGGTGTTTGAATGGTTTGACTCACTTGGCTAAGAAGTTTTGTGTGTTATAACACATTTAGCGGTCATAACCATCAGAAATATATCTCAAAACGTGTCAACATGTGTCATGACAGTTTTATGACAATATTATAATAGGTTGTAACAAGTTTTGTCAGCTGTTATTACATGTTATGACCTGATTATGACGCTCTATGTCATTTAGTGTTACCATTCCCAATTACCCCCCCCCCCCAAAAAAAACCCAGTTTATCCTCTATTAGTATTTAAGTTTAATTGCATTATTGTAATATTTGTTCTGCATTTTCTGGAGGATAAAAGTGTAATTGTAGCCAACTGTGTCTGTATGGCTTCATTTAGAAAGGAAGTTACATAAAGACACATAGCCCTGTTTCAACATATACGTAAATACCTCTTTTAGTAACCTAGTGCAAAACTTGTTTGGATTTAGATATCGTACATGATTTTAAAATGTAACATTTTCAATCCTCCATACTTGCATTTGTTATATAAATATACTTTATCAATACATGTTCTTTAAACACACTGGAATCAACAGCAGGATGCTGGTTTTAAATCAGCTTATATTCTTGATTTGACTACAAGAGGGCTAAAAGGGTTACTTAATATAAAACTCAGCACTTAACCGAACCACTTACTCAATAGAAAAACAGGTGAAATACAGTAAGTGTACTGCACAACCAACACTCCAAACCTTCACTCACCACCTGCCATTGAAATGTTCATCAACAGCTTGACATTTCAGAATGCAGTGATTCATTGGTTTTGGGGGGTTTCTTTGTCATGAAGTTAGTATGTCTAACAAGGGGTAGGAATAGCTTGACAGTGGTATTATGGAGACAGATAGATTGTACATGCTGTTCAGACTTCACCCAGAAAACATTCAAGACAGCCAACCACCCAATTGGTCCGTTGGCGTTAATTGGCTAATCTCTTGTTTTCGTCTACTAAAACAAAATGTTCAGTTGGCATTTGTCTCTAGGCGCCATTCTGTGCACTTGTACAAGGAGGCTTCAGAGAAATCACTTTACAGTCCAGTGTCACAGATCTCACTCACTCACTATCCATTCCTCAATGTTTTCAAAAATGGATGCAATTATTTGCAATTATTGGATGGTAAGTGCTGGAACACTTGTCGCATCTCCATAAACACGCCTACCCACGAACGCATTCCTCAACTTCAGAGCAGACTGCCTCCTTCACCTCAACTGTCCATGGGCCCCCGGCTGGAGACCCGGTATAAGGCCTGTACGGGACAGAACATTACAGATAATGGAACGGTAAAATCCGCAGGCCCCCGCGGGAAACCGCTATGTAGGAGAGCAAAGTTACATTCACCAGGATGGAGAGAAAGAGTGAGTGGCGCTTGAAGAGAGAACAGAATGAGAGGAGGAGGAAAGCACAGTACGAGGTGGAACGGCGGCAGCATTTGTTTTCTCAAGGCTGCCGAGCAAAGAACGGTAAAAGGAATGGGAGGAGACCGAAGGAGAGGTAAAGAGGAGAAAGGGGGTGCCAAGGTCCCGCTGCCACCCACTCATCTTCTCCCACCATCTCTAACCCTTCATCTGCTCCAAGGACCCTCTTTCTTAAAGCAAACACACACACACACTGCCCCACCTCCCACCCCTCCTCCTACTACTCCCCAGACACAGCCCTATTCATATCTGAATATTCCAGAAAAGAAGGAAATTGCAAGCCTTCAGTTTTTCTCAATGCCTCCGATTAATCCGAGATAGACGGTATACTTCCAAAAACCCTCAGATATTAAAAAAAAATAAAAATGTCTCTTTGAGGGATGTGTTTAAAACAGGCAACTGTAATAATCAGAAGAATGCAGTATTCATCTTTGAGGTCACAGAAGAGCGAGAACAGCCTGTAAGACAGAGTGACAGGAACCGAGTTAGAGAACCTCTGCAGAAACCTGATGACTATATGGACTAAAATTACCTGCCTATGTACTGAAACAAAATCTCATCCGTCTCCTAGACTGAAGGGCAGTTTCAACCTTACGGAAAAAAACAAGCAGCTCACATACCTACCTGATCAATGTTAGCCACAGGGCTGGGAAATTCCACATTCAACTTCTTAATCAAGAAAGAAATATTTAATTAGAAAAATAAAACCGTGTACACTCCACAACAAATACTGGGAAGAAGCTTTTTAGCTTGGATTACACTTAAATCAGTAAATCAGTTGGGATTTCTCTCTATCAATCCAGCACATCTAAATGTTGTAATTTTATCCAACTAGTTTTTGCAGAAGAGTTTAAGCTCAGTCAAATCGTGAGGGGAAGCCCCTGTGTACTGCCTACTTTAGGACAGTCCACAGACTGTCTATAGTCTTGATGTCGGGGCTCTGACTAGGCCATTCCAGGACATACCTTTATCTTTTTACTATTTCCAGGATATATCTCGATCTTCAATTTTAAAAGCTTTGGAGAGTTGCCTTTGGAGAGTTGTGTTGAAAGATGAAACTCTAAGCTTTCTGGCCGAGGGCAGCAGGGTTCACACCAAAATACAATGCTCAAAAAAATTAAGGGAACACTTAAATCACACATCGGATCTTGATGAAGGAAATATATTAAAGATCAAAATCTTTACTGTACATTGTGTAATTCGTTGAGAACAAAATGATGTAACAACGGGAAAATGGGAACCAAAATCACCAGCCAATTGAGGGCTGGATTCAAACTCTGAAAATCAAAGTATACTTTTGAAATCACAGGCTGTTCCAACATGCGTGAACTTCATCACGGCAACTCATAATGTGACTCAGTAGTGGGTATGGCCCCAACGTGCCTGTATGCACCCCTAATAACGTCTGGGCATGCTCTTGATGAGACGGCGGATGGTGTCCTGGGGGACCTCCTCCCAGACCTGGATCAAGGCATTGGTGAGCTCCTGGACAGTCTGTGGCGGTACTTGGCAGCGTCGGATACATAACGTCCCAGAGGATCTCAATTGGATTCAGGTCTGGGGAACATGAAGGCCTGTCAATGGCACCAATGCCTTCGTTATCCAGGAACTGCCTACACACTCAGGCCACATAAGGCCAGCCATTGTCCTGCACCAGGAGGAACCCAGGGCCCACTGCACCAGAGTAAGGTCTGACGATGGGTCTGAGGATTTCATCCTGATACCTAACAGCTGTCAGGGTACTGTTGGCTAGCATGCGGGGGTCTGTGCAACCCTCCAAGAACATGCCTCCCCAGACCATCACTGACCCACCGCCAAACCGGTCATGCTGGATGATGTTGCAGGCAGCATAACGTTCACCACGGCGTCTCCAGACTCTTTCACGTGTCATGTGCTCAGTGTGAACCTGCTCTCATCTGTGAAGAGAACGTCAGTGGCGGACCTGCCAATGCTGGTGTTCTCTGGCGAATACCAGTGGAGCTGCACAGTGCTGGGCTGTGAGCACAGGTCCCAATAGAGGGTGTCGGGCCCTCATGCCACCCTCATGGAGTCTGTTTCTGACCGTATTGTTAGAAACCTGCACACCAGTAGCCCGCTGGATATCATTTTGTAGGGCTCTGGAAGTGCTCCTCCTGTTCCTCCTTGCACAAAGGAGCAGATACTGGTCCTGCTGCTGGGTTGATGCCCTTCTCTGGCCCTTACCAGTCCTTGTGTAATGGCCTGTCTCCTGGTATCTCCTAAATACTCTTGAGACTGTACTAGGGACACAGCGCCAATTGTGTTTTCGAGAAATATATTTATTGATTAAGAATTTGTTTTATCTTTGAACAATTTCAACTTGAACGTTAGATTTGTCATATTTTGATTGTAAATCAACAAAAACAATTCATAGACTTTATTGCTCATTTTTAAATCGAGGAAGCCAATAATGAAGGGCACTCTACAGTGCTACAAATAACTACATACAAAACATGGCAAATGATATAAACACCAGTTAGCTATTACAGGATGTACCCAGTTTATGTGCGAGGGTCATTAAGGTTAATGCACAAGTGAGTGTGTCTGTGTGCGCATGTGTGCGCCTGTGCGCGCAGGGTCAGTTCACAAGTGTCTTTAAGTGTACACATGAACAAGTGTTTGCGTGTGGGGACTGTGAGTGTGTGTGGGCAGGGTCTAGAGTGTGTGTGTGTGTGTGTGTGTGTGAATAACCGTCAATATAAAAGGGATGGTGTAAAGAGGGGGGCCGTTGCAGACAGCCATTTGATTGTTTGTCAGTATTGTTAGACAGTCTGATGATGGTTGGGGGTAGAAGCTGTACTGGGTCCTGCGGGTTAGAAACGTGAGACACCGGTTACCACATACCTACTATGAGGCAACACAGAGAACAATCTGGGGCCTACTGAATTGGTTTTAGGGCCTTTCTCTCTGACCCCCCTCTGGTGTCAAGGTCTTGGGTGGCAGGGAGCTTGGGCCTGGTGATGAACTCTGCCCTTAGCACCACCCTCTGAACCCCCCCGCCCCCGGGACTGAGTGGGGTGCAGGTGGCGCAGCAGGTGGTGATGCAGCGTATCAACATGTCCTGCAGCAGCGCTGGAACTTTTCCAACTCTTTAGCTTTTTAAAGGGTAAGAAATCACCATGTCTAACTGTATCACCCCCAATCCCACCCCCAACCCCCCCCGGCCACACTATAATATTATACTACACAACACAGCTTTGGTAGAACAGCCCTATTTGCAGCAGACCTGATGCAAGCTCGTGTCAAGCCCAAAGCCGTATCTATTACTGCCACGTCTTTAAAAGACTCCACCCCAGGGGGAGATATGGATCAGGAGATGTAGCACTGTTGAGTCTCCCGTATCTGACAGAGCCTTCAGACGGGAGAGAAGAGACCTTTATCATTTTTATGTTTCACTATGCATGTTTAGTGAAGATGTTTACTCAGATAGAGCTAACATCAAAAATGCATTGCATAGAAAGGGAGATAGCGACACATATCTGATTATCCGGGTTTGGAGCGTGGATTCTATCTGCACCTCTCAGGCAGTGTTAGCCCGCTGAGCTAAAGTTCTGTCATTTGCTTACTGAGCTTACTGTAAGTCTACAGATCTCAGGTCAGGTTATCTAACCACTTCTGCTACACATGCCTAATACATGAGATCTACGTTCCTCAGGGCTACTGTTGCTATGCAAGCTTCACTGCTGTGCTATTCAACGTTACAGCTCCGTCTTGGCCAAGTACATGAATAATTTTGAATAATTCAATACCTTAAATTTTTACTATGATGAGAATCCACTGTACTGCTTTCATTTATTCTGAGGAAATAAAGCGTCATGGCGGTTCATGATTGAACATTACAATTACATCATGGCCAGTAACATAGTAAGAATAGTCATGAATAATTGAACACCTCAAATGAAAAGTGACATAAACTGATTTTACTTATGGGGGTGTACTACTCCCCTCTCATTACTTTCTGAAAAAATAAAAAGAGGAAATTGAATAGATTCCCAACATGAAGATAAACAATGGTCTTGGTTAATGAAGGTGGTTTAGGTCTGTGAAGAAAAGCTGCTCCTTGTCCACCCACCTACCTCTCTCGACTCTTACACTGCCTCATTTCTT
>JACXGI010000454.1:104409-137909 GCA_016801175.1 Esox masquinongy
ACACACACACACACACACACACACACACACACACACACACACACACACACACACACACACACACACACACACACACTATCCTCCTCCTCCTCATGGGGAACACATTGTAAATTATTTTCCCTAACACCACTGCCAAACCTAAACTTAATCCTAACCCTAACCCCAGAAACCTAACCTTAAGCTCAGCCCTAACCCTAACCCAGGGGTCGCTAAGTGTCCCTGTATAGCCTCAGGTTAGACAGGTTGAAGATTTACCAACCTAGTTAACAACGGCACTAAACTGAATGATTCTAGCGTTAATTCAGTTGCTTGACTGCCACGGAGAAGAGCACAATTTGTTCTCATGTTCAAGCTTGTTGAGCAGAGGAAGACCGCATGTGTTTCAGTTCTACAAATGTGTTCATCGATAACATTCGATAATTGGTTATCCGTGCAGCAAGCAATTAATTATCCATTCGAAACATGTATTTTCCTTTTCTGTGCAGCCTGTTTTTTCCCCCCTCCTTGCACATAGACAGTTGATGGTCGGACCCGGGTGAACCGAACAAGCAGAGTGTTTTAATCCTGCTGAAGCCTGTTCACTGCAGCCAGCAGGTCAAACAAACAACTAAAAGGTATGAGTCACTCAAAAAAACAAGTCACCACTCGAGTCAGTAAAATTAGTTGTTCAAAGAGAACTAATAGTTCAAACTGCACCTCACTACAGAGCTAATTGATCAGTTCAGTGGTTAAAAAAAGGCACATACTGCAGGAGAACATTGTTTTTCTGACCCCAGCCCGATCCTCACCTGTAATTCTGCCCTAAACCTAACCTCAAAGACAGAAGTAGCTATTTTCTTAATGAAAACGGTAAAAGGTTCACATAAGGTCAAATGACCATTGCTGTACCATGTTTGCAGGGGATTTTGTTCCCCACAAAATAGGACACTCAAATCTGTACACACGTAAAATGAACTGAGGTTTGTCAGAGTGCATCTCTGATTGTTCATAGGTACTGTATGTCCACTGAAGATGTAAGAGAATGACACTGCCTCCAATTACAAAGTCAAGAGAGAGGGGTCCCACTGTCAAGGTTGTCTGGAATGTTCTACCGCTGGATTCAAGGGTGCTGGTTTGGTAACCATATTAACACCAGCATACAGAAACCCAGCCTCCTGTATAGATATGAACAACACAAACCAAGCCTCCTGTATAGATATGAACAACACAAACCCAGCCTCCTGTATAGATATGAACAACACAAACCCAGCCTCCAGTATAGATTTAAACAACACAAACCCAGCCTCCTGTATAGATTTAAACAACACAAACCCAGCCTCCTGTATAGATTTAAACAACACAAACCCAGCCTCCTGTATAGATATGAACAACACAAACCCAGCACCATCAAACAGACATGTTTTTCCCCCAAGGGAAAAGTATGATGGATCAAGGAAGAGTGGCCATCACTGTCTGACTGACTGACAGCCCATCAACCTGCAGGACACACACAGTATCTCACTCTCTTAAACTGTGAACACACACACACACACACACACACACACACACACACACACACACACACACACACACACACACACACACACAACCATTTGTTACAATGAGTGACAAGTGTAGACATTGTCCAGGCAGTTTGTCACTGTCAGTCCATGTAGAAACAGGCAGTGTATTGTATTATACAGTATTGATTAAGCTACTTGCGCCATGTTCTGCAGGCTAACAATCCGATAGTAGTAAGGCTCTCTTCTTTATAGAGCAACAACAGACATTCCACTGGGCTTTGATCTGATACCTTCCAGTCAACTCCCCAGGCTGTCTGGATACAGGAGGATGTGGACTAAACATGTAGCTTCAGACCCTGCCTGCATTCAGAACTAATTCAACTGTCACCACATAACAGACTCACCTTCCTGTAAGGGCTTTACTCAGAGATATTTTAGCCACCTGAATGCAATCTTGGGCAGTAAAATCAGACCATTTGTTTAAATGCAACTTTCATTTACATAAATAACCAAAATCTGCCCACTTATTCCCATCTCTCTTATCAGCCTGCCAGCAAATGTGCCCACCAAGCTGCCAGTGAATGCCCACCAAGCTGGCAGTAAATGCCACGCTGATAAATGTGGTCGGCAGCACACATCTGACAGCAGCAAGCCTCTAGAGAAGAGACAGGTTCAAAGGTCCTTAAGCTCCCACTTTCTCACCTCTAGGGCTGTGGCCTGGGGTTAAAGAGATCGTCATTACCTCACATCCCTGCCACGACAATCTCTTGTTTATGTGTGTGTGTGTGAGGGAGAGAGAGATGGTATAGGTAGTTGGTTGGGGTGTGTGTGTGTGTGTGTGTGTGTGTGTGTGTGTGTGTGTGTGTGTACGCCTCACGTGCGGAAGCACAGCTGAGGAACCATTTTAACAGTGAGAGAGGGCTAATTACTAAGTCTGGGAGTGAGACAGAGAGACAAGAAATAGAGGGGGCTGGTGGAGAATGAGACGGAGAAAGAAGATACCAGAAACAGGCAGAGGGGGGAAGAAAAAAAGGGGAGGAAGGAGAGGAAGAACAGAGAATGGGGAAAGGAGGAAGACAAAGAGAGAGGTGTGGAGATAAGAGAGATGGAGGTACGGACAGCACCTGGCACACTTTCTACTCTGAATCTTTCTCTTTCTGTAAAGAACACACTCTCTGCTCCCACCCTGTGACGAAGGATGGCCCCCTCCTCTTCCTCCTGCAGCGATGAGACGAGAGAGAGAAATAGAGAAAGCAGTATGAGGGAGGGAGAGGGAGAGAGGGATGGAAGAGGGAGGAGAGAGAGAAAGAGTGGTATGAGGGAGAGGGAGGAGAGACAGAAAGGGAGAGGCTAACTCATTCTGCTACCAGTGCTTTGTGCGCTCATCTCCATGCAAGTACCTCTCTGCGACGCTCCTATACACTCAAACACACACTTTGTATCTGCACGCGACGCACAGTGATCCCGACGGCCGCACACACCAACAAAAGGACTGTGTGGTAGCTGAGTGGGAGCGGCATGGAATGGAACCTCAGAAGGATGGACAGTGAACAGTCAAACCCAGACCTTCTGCAGCCCAGCAAGAGCTTTAAGAAGCCCTCCTCAGGCACCATCACCCTCAACGTGGGGGGCTTTCTGTACGCCGCACACCGCACCACACTCTGCCGCCACCAGGGGTCAGTGTTGGAGGAGCTGGCCAGTGGCAGGAGGCCAGTCCAGCACACGGACTCCATGGGCAACCCCTTCATCGACCGCGACGGCCCCGTGTTCAGGCACATTCTCAACTTCCTGCGCATCGGAGACCTGCAGCTGCCGGACGACTTCAGAGAATCAGGCCTCCTGAGGCGTGAAGCCGAGTTCTATCGCCTCGGTGGACTGGTGGAGGCCATTTCGGAGTGGGAGGGGCATCGGGCGGCTCAGCGCGAGCCTGCCTTCCTGGAATTGACTGATGAGAGGTCGCAGGGCTTCAAGGTTTACTGCAGCGACCCCACCTTCATCGATAAGGTTAAAGGTCGGCTTGTTCTGATCTCAAAGAGTCGCCTGGACGACTTTCCGGAAGAGTTTGAGGTGTCATCCAACTTAATCCAGTTCCGCCACTTCATTAAGTCAGATCCAGGCTCCAGGCTGGTGCTGAAGCAGGATAGTACCTTTGTGTGTACCTTGGAGTGTCTGAAGCTGGAGACGGTGATGCTGGCCCTGAAAGCTGGTTTCACTCTGATCTCCTCTCTGGACAGCACCAAGGGATCTGTGGTGGCCGCCGATGCATTGCACTTTGTCAAGTAAGAGAAAAGGGGGAAAAGGTTCAGAGACGGACGTGGAGTCAGAGAGGGAATGAGAGGGGGCGAGGGGTGAGAGAGGGAATGAGAGGGGGAGAGGGGTAAGAGAGGGAGAGTGAGAGGGAAGAGGGAGGCGAAGACCGAAAAACAGCTGGGCAGTGAATGCTTGTGAAAATTGTTGCTAGCGACGGGCATTCACAGCCTTTTTGGTGAATTTCATAATTTGGCTTGATTCACTTAAAAGACCTGGCTCATTTGGCTTGATTCACTTAAAAAAGCTGGCTCATTTGGCTTGATTCACTTAAAAGAACTGGCTCATTTGGCTTGATTCACTTAAAAGACCTGGCTCATTTGGCTTTTCTTTGATAACGACACAACAACAAAGAATTTGAAAAAGACCTAAAAGACAGAGAAAATCAGACTAATCTCTAATGCAAATCCACAAAAGTAGGCTACATTATATATCATCAGAGAGTGAGTTGTGCATTCAAATCCATAATGGTTTCTTCCGTGTGGATTCAGCCTGGTTGTTTTGAGTAACAAAAGCAAAACAATAGAGTTGCAGTACACGAATCAGGGAGACAGCGGAACAGCTCTTTCAGTGTTGAGGCAATTCCTGACTTTCACCACAAAGAACAGCTAAAGGAGGGACCGGTGAAATCTAGAAAGCAAAGGGAAGGGGAAGTGTCTGAATCCAGATGAACCTCCAAACCGCAGGCTGGAACAGACAGTCTGGAGCCCAAATGTCCAGAGATAGCGTTCACATCCCTGACCACGCTCAATACCACAGGAAAACACACGTCCTAAGAAGGAACAGTCTCCTACTGGATTACACATTCATCAAACAGCTTTCTCCATCCTGGCTGAGATCCATTCATACCAGCCTTTTGTGCATCGTGAAGTATTACTGGGTGTGTGTGTGTGTGTGTGTATATGTGTATATATGTATGTGTGTATCCATGCGTGTGTGGGTGTGCGCGTGCGATCAGATGCTGTGTTTAGTAGCGGTGTTCTAGTTTTGATTTGCGTGTTCAAGCCTGTCTCTGGATTCTGAGGGGAGCAGTACCACGGAACAGTGACTGACAGAATGTGGCTGATCATTGGACAAAAACTATTGTTTTATTCTGGGAACCTTCTCACACATGGGAGGTTGAAGGGAGGGAGGTCAGTGTGGATGCCTTGCAGCAGAGATGCCCCGAGGGTTTAGGCACAAGTGTTCAAATCTAGAATGATGCATGTGTAGTGAAGATTTTCAACTCAAAAACCAACGTAGTTAATGTCTGATTGCTAGTGCTGTGAGTGAGTAAGTGATAATGTGTGTTGTTTTTGGAAATGTGAATGTTTTGTTTCACACAAAATAAAAGTATTGAATAATTGGCATTATATCAATATATTGTTAAATAAACAAACATGTCGTTGCTCTAGATGAGAATGTTGGCTAAAAAACACTGAAATAGAAATGAAAAACATTGTTTCTGCAAAATGGTTTAGGACTATTTTCCAGGAGTCATTCTAGAAATTATGTCCATTCTATATTACAGTACAATGGGACTCAGAAATATATTTAATTGCATCAACATTATGATTGCCATTAAGGATGATCGCTTTGACCAGAGAGATTTCATAAAATTTAAGTGACATAGAACTATATACATTGCTCCTTTACATATTAACCATATGCTTGCACTGCCTAACAAAACAGAGCAGTATGTGTTTTTACACAATCACCTGAAAGCATAATCATGAAATACCTATTTCTATATAAATTCAAGATTCCCCTTTCTCACTTAGTGACGTTTTTGTAATGTTTCACTGTGGAGTGAGACCAGTGGCTGACAGTTGTGATGTTGTGTCATCATTCTGGGCCGCAGACGGTCCCTTGGAGACTTCTGATATATTTTAAGAAGTGGGTCAGGAAGGCAGTTCAATAAACGTTGCTCTCTCCCCCCACGGTGCACCTCTTTATATTAATATCTCAATGGTTTACATTTGGAGTACAATCAAATGGGCCATTTCCACATTCCACAGCAAGACCTGTGAAGTTATTTTCCAGAACCAATCAAGGGGTCGCTTCTTAGCTGTGATGAGGATACAGCAGGGCAGTGTTCATTGCCAGTGTTGTACAGAGCGATGGCGCAGATTGTTTCATCCGGCGTATCTCAGCAGACCAGGCACGTTCCCTGCAGCTGGGTCTCGACTGACTTGACATCCTACTGCCACCTTGGGCTGACGTTAATTGATTTACCATCTTGCAATTCATCTTCGCCAGAACCCAGCCTTCTGACTAGGCAACAGATGGTGCAAGACTAGAATATTCGAAACTAAAATAATGTTAAGTACCGTAGTGTTCAGCGCATCGGAGTCGCCCACTTCAACTCAGCCTGTGTCTCTAACAACCCGACGATTGCAGGCCGCTGTCGTCAGACACACAGCCCCCTACTCATGACTCACACACTGGACACAAGGTGAGACATTCACCTCCCTCCTCCTGAATACATACACATGTGCGCGCACACACACACACACACACACACACACACACACACACACACACACACACACACACACACACACACACACACACACTTCTGGCACAGGAGCCAACAAGAGCAAACAGGAGCAAACACGAGGCTCACGAAGCAAGCTATGTGCTTAAAGCGACATCAAACCTGAGAGCTTTTTAATTGCAGATCAGATCCATCCATATTTAATGAGACCTGTGTGCCTATTAGCAGTTGGCTCAGATGGATGAATATCCAAGCCACAGGTGGGAGAGGGAAAAAGATAGAGGGAGGGAAAGAAGCGCTAAGACCAGGGAGTGCTGGAGGTTTACACAGGAAAAGAGAGTCAGAGAGCGCACATTTAGCTTATTCAAAAAAGCGGCCACCCATTAACAGATTCATATTCAACCAATTGCCTGAATCTAGTTTCTACCTGTTGCCGGGCAAATAAAACTCCTACATCACACTCCACACTGCACTCTAATGCACGCACACGCACACGCGCACGCGCACGCGCACGCACACGCACACACAATACTCCAAGCCTGTTTCCTGTCGGAGTAGGTGTCTCCATGAATATGCATGACTAAAGGAAACAACTAGCATTTGAAAATATCAATGCCTTCGTAACACATGGAATGACTCTTGAATGGATCAGTGAACTAGAGCTAAAGAGGAAAAAGACAGCAGGATAGAGAGAGGATGAGGAAAAGAGGAGAGAGATGGATAGGAGAGTGTAGAGGGAGGAGAGAGAGGGTTGAGAGAAGAGAGAGAAAAACAAGAAGAGAGGGATGGAGAGAGAACGGAGAGGGAGAGAGGAAGAGGGTTGAGAGAATAGAGAGAGGAGAGAGCACAGAACAGGAGAGAGAGAGAAGAGGGAGAAGAGGAGAGAGATGGACACGGGGAGAGAAAGAAGAGAGCGAGAGATACAAAGCAAGGAGGGTAAGATAGGAAAGGCAGACAGAAAGAGTCAAAAGAAGAGAGAAGCAGTTGAATCAGTCTGTAGGCTGTTCTCCCCCGACCGTATGGCTGAAGAGCCGCAAGCAGAACAAAAACATGAGCCATTACTTGGAGGCCAGAACAGTAGAGACACATGTCGTCTAGATTACCGTTCTCACACACAGATGCATGGAAGGGGAATGGACTGCCGACACTACATTCCCTCCCAGGAACCCTGTGATGCAGCATCTGACATTATGCTCCAGTAGTTCGAACGCAGACATCTGAATTATTGACCACACTCCAGGCTGACACGCCGTCCTCTCAGCTCAGCCACATGATTCGGTCCCTCACAAATCAATCACCAGCCATCACCCACCCCTCTCCACAATCCCAAATCAACTGAATGAATACGTTTACGTTCTAATGAATGTATTTTATTTTGCTGTTATTTAACCAAGCAAGTTGATTTATATAGTCAGCAGTGTGATTTGTTTTGAGGATAGAGCATTTAGTGGTTAGTTTCTGGCAGCCCAGTAGAAGGGGACAACATCTTTACTCAAAGACCTGGGCTGGTAGCAACTGAAACCTCAGCACCTCTACTCAGCCGCTCAGTCACAACATATTTCATATTCCAGCATTTATCATGCCCTAATTAGTGTAGGCAAATCAAAAAGCCCCTGTACGGTGAGCTGAATGCAGCTGACATTATGTAGAGCAGAGTTGGAGAACACTGTGTTAGACTGTTATTAGGAGATGAGTGACAGGTCAGTATGAGAGGTCCAGTAACATGCTGTCTAGCCTTTCACTGAGGCCAGGACCTTGGCTTCTGCCCTCATTACGGACATGAACAGACCAGATAGAAATGAGCTCAGCTCTCTGCCTGTCAGCCATGACCTGACAGCTCTAATAGACAGCCGTGAGAAAAGATCTTTTAACTCACTTTGAACTTTCATAATAAAACTGAAATATGTACATCTGATATATGGAGCTACAAAAGATCTATTGTTAAAATATTGTGGGCTATTTTACCCAACAGGCAAGCTGATGAATCAGGTCCATTCTGGTCTTAAAACTTTGGCCTTAAAATGGTATCACTGTAGGACTGAATACTGGCCATGAATCAAAGGCAAGACTCATGTGGCGTAATCCCAGTGCTAAAAGGGGTTGAGCTGGAATACTTAGTGTTTTACACTGCCACCATGCTAAGGAGCTGCCTCTGATTCAGGTCCTACCTCACAGAGATAGAGGCCCAGTGAAGACAGATCCAAACCACAAACAACAAGACAGCAGTGGACTATCCTCAAAGCAATTTAAGACGCACTGGAAAATAATGGTGGAACTAGAATGCGCTGTTGTTCAAATCGATCCAGAGCATCCTAAACATGCTTAGTGGATGAGATGCCTGATGTGTACTGTGAACTAATACAGACATTGGAGGTGGTTCACAGTAGAGAAATGAATAATAAATGATTTGGTAACTGCTGTGGTGGAGATTTCTGCAGTCAGCCTGCCATTTACATGTTCCCTCAATAACTGAACATCTGTGGCACTGTGTTGTGTGAAGTAAATGGTACATTTTACAGTACAGTGGCCTTTGTAATGATCGTGCTGTTTAATCAGCATTGTCACAACGAGAAAATCATCACAAAGGAGAAATGCTCACTAAGTGGGATGTGAACAAAGTGTGTGCACAGCATGTGAGAGAAATAAGCTTTCTGTAGGTATGGAACATTTATGGGATCTTTTATTTCAGCTCATGAAACATGGAATCAACACTTTGTGGGTTTCATATTTTTAAGTGTAACTTTAGCAGGTGACAAACCTACAAAACATGCTGTTCTTTTTCAATCATTTATGAATGGCCAATCTGTAGGATAATGGCCAAACATGCAAACAAGGATATTCACTTTGGTTTTCCTCACCATTAAGGGAAAAATACCATTCATAGTTAGAAATATGTGTAGTACAGATCAGGAACCCATGATGTAATTCTGTGAAAGCAATTCAGTTACATCCTGAATTGGAGTCTCAGCATCATTCTGTTACCATTAAATTGTGTGGACCTGTCTGATTTAAAAGCTTCTGCAGAAACCCAAAATATTAAAACTATGCACAATCTTATGTAGACAACAGTTGTACATTTACTGCTATTGGAGGTACAACACAAGCTCACAGAGATGCTCAGTGTCCATTACATTTGTGGTGTATATTAAACTATGTACTAATATGCTGTCTTTTAGATATGCACAAATTGTAAAGGGATAACTTGCAACACAATAACTTGTTTTATGTTGTTTGATAGGATCCAGTTAAACATACAATGTATTTCAGGAACTTCAAAATGCACTTTCATTTGATTGTTTGGATGTAAATGGCGTGACTTCACCCTGGAGTTATTTCTAGAGAGAGCAAGTGAGAGCGCAAGAGGGATGAGAGAGAAAGAGAGCGCAAGAGGGATGAGAGAGAGAGCGCCCAAGAGGGATGAGAGCGAGCGAGCGAGCGCAAGAGGGATGAGAGCGAGCGAGCGAGCGCAAGAGGGATGAGAGCGAGCGAGCGCAAGAGGGATGAGAGCGAGCGAACGCAAGAGGGATGAGAGCGAGCGAACGCAAGAGGGATGAGAGCGATCGAGCGAGCGCAAGAGGCATGAGAGCGATCGAGCGAGCGCAAGAGGCATGAGAGCGATCGAGCGAGCGCAAGAGGCATGAGAGCGAGCGAGCGAGCGCAAGAGGCATGAGAGCGAGAGGGAGAGGGAGAGAGAGAGGGGCGCGCAAGAGGGACGAGAGAGAGAGAGGGGCGCGCAAGAGGGACGAGAGAGAGAGAGACTGGGCCCGCAAGAGGGACGAGAGAGAGAGAGAGGGGCCCGCAAGAGGGAGGAGAGAGAGAGAGCGCAAGAGGGAGGAGAGAGAGAGCGCAAGAGGGAGGAGAGAGAGAGCGCGCAAGAGGGACGAGAGAGAGAGAGCGAGAGCGCAAGAGGGATGAGAGTGTGAGTACAACAAGGATGAGATTGTGAGTGCAACAGGGATGAGATAGTAAGTGGAACAGGGATGAGAGGAAAAGAAAGGAATGGCTTTCTGCAAGTACAGTACATTACAGCTGAGCCTATTCAATGCCAGTTTCTGTAGCAAAGCCTGTTGCTTAGCAACCGTTTAATCAATACCTCCAGCTTGGCAGAACTGAGCACAATGGAAAAAAATAAAACACTTAAATGGAAAAAAAAAACATGACATGAACCAACTACTACCGACATTCCGTGCATTACTACTGCAGAAATTACATCATTAATGGGCACAATTAACACTGTGTTTTTGTAGATAAATAGCCACCTCTGTGGTCTTCCTGAGAAGTACTGGATCATCTTGCCAACCTTCTTTATCAACCATATGAACAAAATTAAATAATTGTCAATAAAAACAGTAAAGTGGCTATGTCTAATTTGGGCATTTGCTTGAAATATAACAAACAATTGTTTTCCTGGTGGCATTCCGCCAACAACAAAAACATTTGACTGAGTCAACCTGGTTCAATTTGGGCCCCAGGGCCAAAACAGTGGAGACCCACTACATTATATAATTAAAATACATGCATGTGGGTGTGTGTAGTTGAACTTGCAGGTGCGTGTGCTGACGTTCTGTGCACACATATGAGGCAGTAAAGATGCATTCTGGGATCTTATGCATCTTAAGTGATACAGTAGGCTGGTTAAAGTTCGGTCAATCTAAAATTATTCATTTTTTATACAATGAAAAAGCATAAACAATAATAAAGTGCATTACACTAATTAACATTATGGGAGGAGCCTAAAGAACAAATCTCTATTTTACAGACACAATGTGTCCTAAAACAATATGACAATAAATGTGACAATAAAACAATTGATATTTGATGCTTTGGCTATATTAAAATAATGAATTGCGTTGTTAGGGTAGTAGATCATTATTATTTTTTAAGTGATGGTCAATATTGTCTTATATACAAGCAGACCCTGGAGGAAGACCATCTTTTACAGGACCAAATCAAATGTATGGAATAAGCTTTAACATTTCAGCTATGGCTTTTCAAAACAAATTAAAACAATATGTCTTGGCAAATATCTCAAGTTCTCCATGACAACATGCTATAAGGAGACTGCTTTTGCATGAAACCAAAATCTAATCGCATTAAAGAGTGTCATCCCTTTTATTATTAAAGAACTCAAATGCACCATACTGCTTTAATTCAAAATGAACCATGTCTCCATGGTGATTTCCAGGTATAAGAGCATTGCCATAGTCAGTTACCTGCAGTGGTCTCCGTGAACACAGCCAGGGTCTGCCCCCCAACACTAAGCATGAGCATGGAGTGCTCCTGGGGGGCTTGTACCAACTCTGTCTTCTCCCCCAGGGCGGACAGGCAGGTGAGGTCCTCTTTCAGGGTGAACGACACCTGAGGGCCAAACCACAGAACAATGGATCAACTAACATCCAAACTATGGCGCCTGCTTTTGATCCAAGCAAGCAGTAACTCACCTGATTTAACTAATCATAATGTCTGTATCATTTAACATTCCAAAAAATGTAATGTATGTCTAATAAATCAGCTACTATTCTTTAGCATGATTTCAAAAGTTGTCAATTTTACTAAGAATGAGAAACGGGGAATGTGGATTTACAGCGACACCATGTGGCTACATTTGACTCACATCTGACTTTCCTGGTTTCCTATGGGGCAGAAAGCACACAAAAATACTTTCAGTTAATAATAAAATTGGAAATAAATAAAACGCTTAAATACATATAATTCCATTAACCAACTACTACCGACATTCCATGCATGACTACTGTAGGAATAACATCTTCAACAGGCCTGATTAAAGCTGTCCGTGTTTTCTTGATAATATACACCCATGGATGTGCATTCTCTGTGCTCTTCTTGAGAGTCATTATTTAGATCATTAATAATTACAGCACAAATCCATAACGGTTACCTAAGCAATGGCACCGGGGGAAAGTGACTATTTTAAGAGTATTCAAAGAATTGCAGTCATGGACTATCCCCTCACTCACAGTAACTTATCCTCGTTAAACCTGGGGACTATTGTTTCTTGAAATACACTTCTGTTTGATAACCACAACACAAGTTGAAGAGATAGAAAATCTCCATTAATTTACTTAAGCACAAAATCCTACTTTACCCCGGAAAAACACTGGAAAAATGTAACTATATTGCTTTATAATTTTAGAAAACAAAACACTGGATGAATTAACCCATGATTAAAGATAAAATGGGCAATACGCGACAATCGATCTCTTGTTTTCTTATTAGACAGGTAACTCCTGAAAACACGTTACAGATTTTAGAACTGGGCTAACTTTATACATCATCAAGCTTTGCTTTTGCTTCATCTTCTTAATGTTGGACCACAAGCAAATAATTTAAAATATTTTCAGTAATTAAAAGCAGTGGACTTAAATTGTTCTGTGCTTACTTTCCTATTTTGAGCTTTCCAACTTCTCCTTTTCCCGATGCTTTAGACCACTGGTGCGCCAGGTACTTGGGAACCTAATCAGGCAAATCAGAAAAGAGACACGAAGTGGTAGTTCAGCTATCTAATTGCTTACATAGATCCACCTCTCCCCCCAACAAAAACAGCTGTTACCGATGTGTATGATACATTGCTCATTGTTATAATGTATACAGGTAACATAACAGGCCGCACACCTTTACTAGCCAAACACCAGTGTTTTGTTTAGCTCCTGTTAAATCAACCTCTGATTTTTCAGACATAGCTAACGGCTATGGGACGACTAATACAAGACATCAAACGCTGCATTCAGCTTTCAAAAACGTGAAACACTACTTTTTCTTATTTTTCGTGTTCTTTTTCATTAGGTTTCTGTTGGCGTACCGCAGCCCACTTAAAATTGCATATACTCCCACCTACTGTTGTGGAGTGTGGGGTTAATCGTGACATCCTACGTTCATATTCTCCAGCCTAAATGGCTCAAAACTGTACTGATTATCCATGCACATTTCAAAGTAATAATGGGTCAGAATGTGCCACACTTAAAGATCAATTATATTCTTGATTTAATTTCACAAGATAGGTGACTTGGGCTGTATGGAGGTAGACCTACATCGGATGAATCTTCCATCTTACACAGTAGTCTATCAAATCACCCTCTCGGCAGTTTTCTTTAAACAGTGTTGTTTAATAAATACGTTTTATTTATTTTGTGTCCTATAACACTTGTTTTTGTAATCCTAAACATTACACGTTTTTCGACAAAGCCCAAATCAAAGATTTTAGAAAGGCTCGTTTACTAAAGAAAATTGTATATTAATGCGAAATAAACCTTTGCGGAGTTCTTCTCATGTAGTTACTAACAGACAAGCGATGACAGATAGAATGCATCCATTCAGTCACTGGCGATATGGCAGCGAACACCTCCATCCAGTGGTGATGGAGAGTGGAATCTGAATAACGTCCTGCCGTCTGAAATGCTTTTATACTTAATTTAATTTTAATTGTAGTTAATTGAGAATGTTGGCACTATTGATATACTTGGACCGGGATATTTAATCCCACTGGAATTCACAAATATAAAATGGTTAATGTGTATGATGACTTCTGTTCTGAGGGATTGCCATTTGGTCATCTTCCAGTAGAAGGCGCTGTTAAACATGACTACATCAAGAAAAATGAACAACTTAAGTGACGATAGGGATGGTGAGGCAGTTGAACGGTCCTACATGCAGGTTATGTATGTAGATTATCTGAACATTTGTTGTCCTCATAGAACTGCTTTACAGTTCAGATCACTAGGTCAAAACACTGGCCCATGTTGCTCCTCATGTTGTTTACTAGGCACAAGTTCTATACTTTTGAGAGATCTTTCACCACACTGACTCTCAGCAGAACTATTTCCTGGTCAACACAGACCTCTGACTCCAAAACTAGCCTGCCTAACTTTCACCACCTTTGAATTTACCTCAGAAACTGTCACCACATCAGGGAACTTCATTCACAGACTCTCCTCCACCTGACCAGGCTTCCTTATGGAAAAGTGTCGAAAGGCTATGAGCAACAGTACAGTTAGAGGGTGGAAGATTTTGCTGATATTGTACAGTAGCATCCCAATAAGCACTCACCTTAAGCTTCAGCACACATGAATGCATGCATGCACACACATACACACATTCTCAAGAGACATGCTTTCAGGACCAATCGGGTCGATATATCACAGAGTGATTAGTAGTATGGATAATCCCTCGTGTACTCTGAGTACCTACTCAGTAGCTTCCCCACACCCTTTTCTCAGGGCTCACATTTCATGCTGAATGTGTCTCGGTGGCTTTTCCTCAGACCTAAGAGAAGTGTTGACAGGCCTCTTGCATAACATCAGAAAAAGCTGAAAGATCCTCTATCCCATTTTTCATCATGAACTAAATGAACACTGCAATAGCCGTGACTCAGGACTTTGATTCCCTTGTCAAGGTCAACATCACTTAGAGGTTTGCATTCATGCAACTGAGAGTGAGTGCGAGAGAGTGAGAGAGAAGGATAGGAGTAGAAACAGATAATAGGATTTTGTTCACCAATGTTGCTTTAATTCATAAACTCGCTTTGTCCTATCATTCACAGCCTTAACCCAGGAGGATGGATAATTCATAAAGAGTATTAGATTCAGTTAGATAGGCAACCTAGCTATATGATTCAACGTTTCACAGTCAGGTATTTCTAGGGAAAAGGGGCCAAACTGAATCTTGCTATGGCCATTTGCTGTTACTGTTTTTCAAAGAGAGCCGTGTCAACTTACACAGAACTAAATATCTGTGTACTGCGTATCTATGCGTATCTGTGTATCTATTTTAAAGACTATAAGTCAGATATTGTTTTTTTTAACATGCTCCAATTTATTGAAAGACATACGATGTAACAGGTCAGGGATATTGATGAGATTTAGGACGTGAAGCCATGGAAGATACTATACATGGAAGAGCTAGAACAGGTTGTTTCAGGTGTGTTTAACTAACTAATTTAATAATGAATAATATTTTACATCTCCCTGTCTCTGTCACTGGGATCAAGCTTGGACCCTCCTTCTTCTGGGCATTTAGACAGCAAGGTCAGACCAGTATCTGTACATTATATTGGTATATGCTGTACTGTATATAGACAGTACTGACATTCTACACACGTCTGGCAGTCTTCACATTCTTCTGCCAATTAAATCGCACAGGATTTCTCCCCCACTAGAAAACTAGTAGACATTTAAAGCAAAAGAAACATTGTCACAATAATAATAAAACAAATATATTTGCATGTGTCTTCACGCCACAGAGTTAATATTTGGTGGGAATCATTTGAAAAAGATTCTACCCACTTTCCTACACTGTAAGGATACATTGTTTGAGTTCAGAAAATTTGTATGGGATTCATTGATGGACAGCAGGTTTGATACCTTTAGAACATCCGATTTTAAAGCAAATTTAAATCAGGACTGAGACATTCTCCGTTCTGTTGGTATAAGTTCACAAAACATTATTAATAAAATATAACTTGCAGGTTTTGTACATATAGGTACAGAAATCCAGTTTAATAAATAATTTACAAAAAGTGAATCCTGTAGAAAGGGTGTAGACTTTCACTAGCAACTATGTGTAAGTGACTCTATCCTGTACTCAGCCTGTTTGTGTGAACTAGTGTCATCTGAATGCATGGACTTAACCTCGCCAACCTGTGCAGGCTTGGATTCTCTGTTCCATTATTAAATACTGTATTTTCAATGGCTATTCTCATGTTTCCTTTCAGTCAACATCTATACAGAGAAGGTACAGTTACGTTTTTTATTAATTCATTGGGTTGCCTCTGTTAGAATGGTGTAATGACTGCAGCACCATGACAATGTTTTAATTCTGCTTGAATATCCAAAATCAGGATTATTTTGTGATGAATGATTATTGTTTGATGCTGATTACCCAAAGTGATTATATGAGTGCAATCTGCCCATGTTTGTTTTGCCATATTGTGTTACCATTGAGAGATTGTACAGTACATTGCAGTTATTTTCAATAAATATTCCTATTATGTGACCTGTGATTATGAAAATAAATGAACAAAGCCTATTAAAAGTAATCTAACTCCAAGGTTTGAAGAATGTTCCATTCACTTATGCAAGACACAGGTTTTAAATGACAAGGCAGTAATCTTCTGAAGACTGACAATCCAGACATACGGTTACAGCTACAAGACAAGGCATGAACAAGGATCCACTGTAGAGCCTTGGCCTAGGGGGCCAATCTAAATGTAAAGCTTAGTTTTTCAACCCTTTTGGAGAGCAGAGCAGGACAAAGCTATTTCCGTTCCATTTATAACATCTGACCTGTTTACATTTGAAGTAAAATGTTTTCTGATCAAAGACAAAACCAAAAGTAATAAAACTATATATCCAATCAGAATGAGCCAGCCAGAATTCCCCCAGTGTGGCTGGGTATGACAGAGAGGGGTGAATTCCTGAGGCTGATAAAACAGTTGCATACAATAGTCAAGGGTTCACCCCAGTCAGCCAGAAGTTACCACAGAGATCATCCATTATGATGACTTCAAAGTTTAAATCAAAGAACAAATTTAAATGTGTGAATATACTGTACAGTACTTTCTCAACATTACAGCAATATTTAAGCTTTTCAGGGGAATTTTTATGCTTGGTTTGATAGAGACAGTTTGCGGTGAGTCTTTGCAGAATGACCAATGGCCCTTAGTTGAACACACACCACTGCAGTATATGTGCACTGGACAAAGTGGCCTAAAACACTGAACTACCTGAGGCATGCTTATACTTCTAAGCGAGAGGCCGTTGTTGCAGTAAATGTCAGTCAATTTAAAGGGGGGACTTCCCCTTAGGGGACCTTAAAGGAGAATAAAAACAAATATCTACAATTAGCTTGAAGTAATTGTTGGACTGTCTCTCCATGGACACAAAACTCTCTCATTCAGGGAGAGCGATATGATCTCTGCAATATGATAGAACTTATGATTATCTTATGAAATAATGATTATCTACAAGAAAAACATTTTCTGTCGCGGCGGAAACACAATCTTGGAGAACCCCAATCGATTGTGGTGCATGGTAAAAAATACATGCAACAGGATTTAAATGTTACATTTTCTAACATCGCCTCTAAAGACAGCACATGAGCTTACACCACAAGCCCATGAGATGCAGAAACTCTCCTGTTATTTGAGCAAATGTAGTACAAGAAACAGTGGTTTCCTTCATAGAACCAGATTTACTGGAAAGTTGAGAAAGCATGATTTGTTTTCTATTTCTACTGGTAAATGCGTATGTTTGTTGCCAGCTGTTGTGGAATATAACGCAAAGGTATAATTCTTTCTGGATATGGCTAGTTAGAACGCAAATAGTTACTTATAGGTGCATTACTGACACCAAACCAACCAGGAACAGCACATGGGCTTGATTAACGTTGGTGTTTCAATAATACTATTGTTTTAAAAACTGGCTTACTTGTCTTCGAAAAATTATTATTGTATTCTCGGATCGACATTTTGTTAGGGAGGCAGTACTTATGTTTGCTATGAATTGTGGAATTTGTGGTATTTTATGGACAGACAAATACACTGTAGATTCTACGTCAGAATTCAAATTAGCTTAGTCCTAGATTTTGTTGAGAAGATCACATGTTTTTATTATATAAATGTATCATTGCTAACAAAAGTAATTTCTTTATTAACTAGTTTCACCATAAAATTTAGTGCTATTGTGAAAAACCCCTTTAACAACTTACCTTTCAAAATACCATGCTCGTCCATGCTTTTTAAAGTCTGTAAAAATACATTTCAATTTTGCAGGTTTTGGTCCTAGTATTGAATGGGTGAGGGAGAGTAGAGACAACTTTCGTCTTCTTAAGTGGGTGAAGGGCCAAAAAGGCTCAGAAAGAGCCATTTTCGAGGACACAGAGAGCAAACAAGTAAGGGACGAAAGTACACCCTCTGGGCTCAGTCTTGATATGCTTTGTAAAGGCAGTTGATTTGAGATAACGTGTGCATATAGAGTATCTGATGGCATTCTATAGGTAAAGAACACGGTCGTCACATATGAAAGACAAATGTCGTCATGCTCACATATAATACTGACATTCCTATAGCTGACTCTATTGGCCGTGAGTTTACTGAGTGACATGGAACATTCCAGGTTGAAGGGACTTTCTCAGTAAAGCCTAGGCAATTATATTGAAATCAGCCAAACACTTCTACCAAAACACATGCTTGTCAACATACAAAGTGAAAATGAGACATAGAGAATTCTGCTCCGTTATATTCCTGCGGCACGGTAGCAAGGGGTCAGTATATGAAACTAGCCGAGGAGGACAGTAGCCTACGTGAGAATAAAAACTCATGAATGAATATGCTGGGCTACAGGGTATTTAAAGTACTCAGTACAACAGGCACATTTTGTACCAGGAGTGTCCCGCAAAAAAACGTGCCACTGGTTCCCATTCAGACCACACACACACACACACACACACACACACACACACAGGGGAAGGGTGAGTGGACACAAGGCCCAGACAGAGGGCCTGTGACCAGCATAGACACTCCACCCCGCATCACTGGGCATGGCCCGCTCTCCTCCCGGCCCTAAGCCCCTGTTGTTTCAGGAATTCCTCCTCTGTTCACCAGTCGACGCCATGTGCCGGACCACATCCACTTCTACCTAATATCAAGAGCTGTGAAACACAGTACGGCCCCCTTTTGACCACACGTTTAGCTGTAATTTCCTGCGTCCAAATGTGTCCTGTGAAGGTTGAAATCCTGGAATACAAACAAGAAGAATTTCCAGTAGGCCTAATGTTGTGTTGTCTGTTGATTGGTACATCTCAGAGATGTACAACCCAGGAACACCTTTGTCATTCCCATTAGAAAAAAAAGAGTGTTTACAAAATGAAAGCTTTAACGGGTGTATAAATTGAGCATTATTGTTAGGGCAGGACAATAGTGCTCAGTGTGTTTTGTTGTGGAGTGCCAGTGTGATTTAAAGCTGCTGACTGCACCAGACGCTTACATTGCACTCGCCTCTCACTGGCTCTCTCCCTCCATCATTTGTATGGATGGGCACAGTCTGTCTGCCTGAACGGTCTGGTCACAGCCTGCTGCTCCCTGCCTGCCAGTCACCCACAACAGCCACATGCTCTTTCCCTCCCTCCCTCCCTCTTTCCCTCACTCTCTCTCTCTCTCTTTCTCTCTCTCCCCCCCCCCAGCAGGCATAAAAGGAACGCCTGAGTGGCATTTCCCAAATACTGGTCTTACAGAGCAAGAAAACTGTCTGGGCAGGTTCTCTTATTTACTGTTTGACTGATCCAGTAAAAGTGGACGAGTTAGGAAGGAGTGTCCCCTTGTTAATGTCCACAAGTAGAAGATGTCTCTTTTCTTCACCTGTGAAAAGGGAACGTTCCGTTGTTAGGGACCCCACAGACGATGCTCTTCCCCATCTGCACTCTGATTCGCTCTGGATTTCATTCACTTACCCCGCCCCTCTCCTCTCCTATCTCTCACCAACTCGTCTCATATAGCGTCCCCACTTCAGCGTAGCAGTCCTGAGTGCCTTCTGGTATTAATTAACTAGCTGGTGGCTGTGACTGAGCCAGGTATTCAGGAATTGGAGGAGAGGGTAAAGGAGAGGGGGTAGGAGGAGAGGAGGTATGAGAAGAGGAAGGAATGGGAGGAGAGGATGTGGGAGGACAGGACTAGGAGTAGAACAGGGTGTCTGAGAAGAGGGGGTAGGAGAGTGGAGGTGGTAGGAGAAGAGTAGAGGGAATAGGAGCAGAGGATGTAGGAGGAGAGAATAAGAGGGCAGAAAGGGTAGGAGGAAAGGAGAGAGTGTTGGAGAGGGTGTAGGAAGAGAGAAGTCCTGAAACAACAATAGTCAGAAAAGTTGTCCAAACAAAGCCCATCCAGATGGGACCAGACTATCTGCTGGTATTCAATAAGACATCCATAACAACAGGTGGGTCAGGTCTCCATGGCAGCCCACAGTGATAAAGCAGAAAGCACCGGACACAGGGAGGTGGACACACACACATATCCAGAACACACTTCCTGGTGACGGGAGGGGTTGTTGACCTGGAGTATCCACCACAGCGTGCGCCCGCCCAACCACCCACCCACACACACACACACACACACACACACACACACACACACACACACACACACACACACACAATACCTGCATGTAGAAAAATCGTCAGTGCAGTGAACACATGTGTCTGGCTGCTCCATTATGTCTGCAGAATAGTCCAGCACCTCTCTGCACACCTTTGTTTCACAGTAAAACACACAACTGATCTTGTTGTTTGTGTTGTTGATGTTTTGTTCAGACCAAAACATTTCCTTTTGTTCTTTTGGTTAGAACTTAAAGGAAAAACAAAACTATGTGGCCCTATAAAAACAGTATAGTAATACGTAGTATACATACTTATGTAATAAGGTTATATAGCTGATGGAATGTATACTTACTGAGTGATTTAACGCATCATGTTGATGTCTGGTGTCTACTGTTGACTGGCATGATGAACCATATTTCCCTTTTCATTTCAAATACATTTTTGAAAGTATGTAAAGCACTTATCAAGTAGAGTTGAACTAGGGTAAATGTATGTGAATATTCTGTATGAGTCGTTTTGTCCAACCGTATAGTTCCCTCGGTATTTTCCGGAAAATGATGTAGGCCTTCCGAACCAAATTTTCGTACATTCCCCGCCCGCCCGCCTCCCATGCTCTCCTCCATTCTCCCCCACCCTCTTCTCACCAGACTGCTTTATGTCTGGCTAGTCTGGGCGTCAAGTGAGCATGCGTGGTCGCCATGTTAGCAAGTTCTCTCCTCCCACTTCAGTCTCGTCACACGCCAACAGCTCAAGCCTCAGTGCAAGAAGGTGGTGGACTGACTGTGAATAGCTCTTGGAAGAGGGAGTGATACAGCAAACATTGGACTGTAACAAAGACTTGTAGGAATGGATTACACCGTTTTGCGACAGAATTAACGTTAACTGGATATATTCTCATAAGGACAACCTTATATCGGTAAAGGATTGCTTTGTTTTCAATTTTTGCTTCTGAGAAATTGAATAATGCGACTCACCACAGTCAGTTTGTGGATATAGTGATGATGATGGAGCTATACGTTACACTTCTCTCTCAGCGCTCGCTTTGATATTGTTCTGCTTACCGTGTTTTTAACTATCAACATTTGTTTTACATAGCTATCTTGGTATTGAGATAATATATTACGCGACGAAATGCTTGCTTGTGTATGAGGACATACAAAATACGCGTCTGTGACTGGCTAACAAGCCCATCAGCTGACGTTAGCCCAGCTAACCAACGTTTGCTAACTTATTAGCATTTCGGCTCACCAATAGGAAATTGACGGTGAAACACGAGTATTCTCCGTGACGAGGGGGGACGCTTATATACCCCAAAAGACGAACAAATCTAACATTGTCTTTAAGACAAATTTATTTGTCAGTGGAATATAATATTGTTCAACACCAGTATTTTTATCTTTTTTTTGTCAAAACGGCGGCCCTAACGAAGTGTAACGTTATCCGAGACTGTAATAGGCTAGCCGCTACCCCCTGGAATCTTTCAAAATGCACCATCCCGATTCTGCAGGAGAATCGGGCAGCGTCAGAAAGATGGCGCACCCGGCGAATTTTCCTAGAAGGGTTTGCAACGTTAATCCGGTCACCGGGAGTGGTCCCACGTTGGCAGCGCCGGCCAGTTCGGCTGTTAGCAACAGCCACGTCCCCGCTGAAGACTACCAATCCCCCCTCCTGATGCAGCCTCAGTCCCTTGTTGGATCATCTTCCCCTGGGCCTCAGCAACCTCCGCACAGCCTGAACCTGCACTCCCAGCCCGCTCCACAGGCCCTGGCTCCATCGGCTGGCTCTCAGATAAAGAAAAAGAGCGGCTTCCAGATCACCAGTGTGACTCCAGCCCAGATATCTGTGAGCACCAACAACAGCATAGCGGAGGACACCGAGAGCTACGATGACCTGGATGAGTCTCATACGGAGGACCTGTCCTCTTCAGAGATCCTGGATGTCTCCCTCTCCAGGGCCAATGACATGGCAGGGGCTGAGAGGAGCTCCTCAGAGGAGACACTGAATAACTTCCATGAAGCGGACACCCCTGGTGCGGTTTCACCCAACCAGCCCCCCCACACTCAGCCTTTACCCCACGGACCCCAGCATGGAGGGATGGTGAATGGAAATGTGCACCACCATCACCATCATCACCACCATCACCACCACCACCAGGGGCAACCTATTCAGCCTCACCAGGCCCTGGTTCAGCCCTCTCCCTCTGCCACCCACTCCACCCCCACCACTGGAAGAGCAGGTGGTGCCCCGAAGATGGCTTCCGCCACGGGGGTCCCCCTGGAGAATGTTTCAGTGGGGTCCGCTATAATTGCTACTCAGCCCGCAGTGGCTGTTCCGCTCTCTGGAATGCACAGCTCTGCTGCTGGTGCCACGGTTAACACAGCAAATCCCCTGACCAGTAATGTTAGTAATGTGAATATGTACAGCTCTTCCAGTGTGCCTATGGCAGGACCTGCCGCTGGCTCCAGTGCTAGCGGCAGTGGCGGAGGAAGCGCCGGGGTTGGAGGTTCGATCGGGATTGGCTTTGGTAAAACGAACCCCAATGTAAATCAGATCCAACACCAAAACTCTGGAGCTGTGCATTTGAGTGTAACTATGACCTCTTCTGCTGCTAGTACGTCTGTGGTTTTGGGGCCTCCCAGTGGCGCCCAGGGTGGAGGAGCCGTCCTGCACCAGCCGGGCATGAGTTCCTCGGGCGTGGCTCCAGCCTCAGTCCCCTCCTCCCAGCCAGCTCCAACTCCTGCTCCAGCCGCCACTAGCTCCCGTTTCAGAGTGGTCAAACTCGACTCAAGCTCAGAGCCATTTAAGAAGGGCAGGTGGACGTGCACGGAGTACTACGACAAGGAGACCCCAGCTTCGGCCCCAGCCGCCTCCTTCTCCGAGGCTACCGTTCCCAGTGGCCGGGGTGTGGAGAGCTTGCGGCCGTGCGGTCCTGAGAGTGTGACATCGGGGTTGGAGAGGGAGAGCACCAGTGGGAGTTCAGTCAGCAGCACACTGAGTCACTACACAGAGAGTGTGGGCAGTGGAGAGGCTGGAGGCGGTGCCCAGTTAAATCAGCCTCAGTCCCACTACCTGGACTACTCCAGCCCCCAACAGGCCTTCAAGACCTCCCACCCTGGCCTTCCCGTAGGGATGTCCCACCTCCAGCCTTACCTGATAACCACGGTGGCGCCCTCAGTCCCCAGCAGTGCTCAACAGTCTGCCCCTGTCAACATGGCAGGCCTCCAGACCACCGTAGGCCACCCCACGGCCCCCATGCCCCAGCAGCCGCTTACCTATGCCCAGGCAGCCTCCATCCCGGCCCCAGGCTCAGCTCAGGGACTGGTGGGGGTTTCCCAGCAGCAGATGGGCTATGTCCTTCCCCAGCAGCCGTCAGTGCCTCCCCAGGCAGCACCGGTGCACAGGCTGAGCCAGGGCGGAGGCATGCCTCCGGACTACTCTCAGCCCCCAGCAGGCCTGCCCCCGCCTACTCTCTCGCAGACATTGCCTGGGCCCGGCCAGATGATGACAGCCCCACAGAAGCAGCAACAGCAGTTGCAGGGCGTTGGCTCCGTGCCCCAGCTCCCAGCCCAGAGTGTCCCTCAACAACAGCCCCAGCAGACTGCTGTACAGGCCCCTGCGGTCGGAGGGGGGTTAAGGCCTCAGATAGGCCCAGGAGGAGTGACTGGTTTTGGGCAGCAGCCACAAGGACACCCTCTCCTCCTGGATCATCAGCAACAACAACAGCAACAGCAGTCACGCCCAGGCCAAGCCCAAGGACTTGCCACCCAGCTCCCTGTCCCCCCTAACCAGGGCAATCAAGCCTCCAATGTGCCTCCTAACCCCCAGAGCGAACCCCAGAACCTGAACAGCAGTGGAGTGGTCCAGTCTCACCCACAAGCCCAGACACCCAGGGTCAGCATGCCCCAGGACTTCAGCAGTGCCCAGGCCCACACGCAGGCCGCCCAGGCTGCCCAGGCTAGTGTGCTGTATGCCAGCCTGCCCTCCTTCACCACCACCCAGCTGGAGGATGCCCAGCGCCTGCTGTTCCAGCACCAGTCTGCCCTGCTGGCCCAGGCCCTGCCCAAGCTGGCCGGCGAGGGCGGCTCTGCGGTTGGCACAAGCCTGGGCAACGAAAGTAACGCTGCCACAGCTGCCGCGGTCAGTGCCTTAACCGCCTCCACTGGCCTCTTCAAAGCGGTGGACGGGGACGATGATGGGTGAGTCATGAATCATCTGCTTGTCCCCAGTGAAGGTCAGCCTAAGCATCCAATGATAATTTTCTCGTTTTCTACTGTGACCGTGTCCTTTATCCCGAATGTGGTCTGGCTAAGGTTCTCTTGAGAAATGTACGCTGAATTGTTTTCCCATTTATGGCGGTGTGTTTTTAGAACGGTAAGTGTTTCTGCATCGTCTGAGAATAGTCTTGAAGTTATTTATTTTTGAATTAAATTTGAATGGCAGTCCCACGGGACAAATAACGCACTGGCTTTATTTGACACGTGTAGGCATATTGTCTCATTGGTATATTTCATTGCATTGTTTCTGAAAAAACAATCTACACAACAAAATTAGATTTTTGAGATATAACTGGTGAAGGTTCGTTTTTGAGGGATACACTACCGTTCAAAAATTTGGGGTTGTTTAGAAGTGTCTTTGTTTTTGAAAGAAAAGCTTTATTTGTCCATTATAATAACATCAAATTGATCAGAAATACAGTGTAGACATTGTTGATGTTGTAAATGACTATTGCAGCTGAAAACAGATTATTTTTTTAATGGAATATTTACATAGGCATACAGAGGGCGATTTTCAGCAACCATTGGTTCTGTGTTCCGATGGCATGTTGTTTGCTAATCCAAGATTATAATTTTTAAAGGCTTGTTGATCGTTAGAAAACTCATTTGCAATTATGTTAGCGCAGCTGAAAACTATTGTGCTGATTAAAGAATCAATAAATCTGTGCTTCTTTAGAGTAGTTGAGTATTTGGAGCATCATCACTTGTGGGTTTGATTACAGGCTGAAAATGGCCAGAGCCAAAGAACTTTCTTCTGAAACACATCAGCCTATTCTTGTTCTGAGAAATGAAGGCTTTTCCATGTGAGAATTTGCCAAGAATCTGAAGATGTCAAACAACGTTGTGTACTACTACCTTCACAGAATAGTGCAAACTGTCAATAACTAGAACAGAAAGAGGAATGGGAGGCCCCGGTCCACAACTGAGCAAGAGGACAAATACATTAGTGTCTAGTTTGAGAAACAGATGCCTCACTGGTCCTCAACTGTCAGCTTCATTAAATCGTAACCGCAAACCACCAGTCTCAACGTCAACAGTGAAGAGGCGACTCCAGGATGCTGGCCTTCTAGGCAGAGTTTCAAAGAAAAAGCCATATGTCAGACTGGCCAATAAAAAGAAAAGATTAAGATGGGCGAAAGAACACAGACACCGAACGAAGGAAGATTGGAAAAAAGTGTTAGGGACAGACAAATCTATGTCTGAGGTATTCGGATCACAAAGAAGAACATTTGTAAGATGCAGACCAAATGAAAAGATGCTGGTGGAATGCTTGATACTGTCTGTCAAGCATGGTGGAGGCAATGTGAAGGTCTGGGGGTGCTTTGGTGGTGGTAAAGTGGGAGATTTATACAGGGTAAAAGGGATCTTGAAGAAGGAAGGCTATCACTCCATTTTGCAACACCATGCTATACCCTGTGAACAGTGCTTGATTGGAGCCAATTTCCTCCTACAAAAGGATAATGACCCAAAGCACGACTTCAACTATGCAAGAACTATTTATTGAAGAAGCAGGCAGCTGGTATTCTGTCAATAATGGAGTGGCCAGCACAGTCACTGTATCTCAACCCTGTTGAGCTGTTCTGGGAGCAGCTTGACTGTGTGGTATGTAAGAAGCGCCCATCCAGCCAATCCAACTTGTGGGATGGGTTTCAGGAAGCATGAGGTGAAATCGCTTCAAATTACCTCAACAAATTGACAGCTAGAATGCCAAAGGTCTGCAAGGCTGTAATTGCTGCAAATGCAGGATTCTTTGTCAAAAGCAAAGTTTGAAGGACACTTATTTTAATCAAAAATCCTTATTTCTAGCCAATGACTTAATTTCCTATTCATTTTGCTATATTTCCTGTTCACATTCATTTAAACTGTTTTCATGGAAAACAACGACGTTTCTAAGTGACCCCAAACCTTTGAATGGTAGTTTACATACAGAAATACAATACATAACTTGTATGGTTGGTTGTAAAAGTGTAGCCGTCAAGCCACAATAGGCATCTGGAGATTTTGTACTGTATCATGTACGGTGATGATATGTGCCCCTTTATGTAATCAAATCCACTTGCTTTTAATGAATGCATTCTGCTGACGTTTTAAAAAAACATTCCAAACTATTTGATACATTTTTAAAAATGCATTTCAGACTAACATCCATAATGTAGAGTGTAGCATCCTCTCTTCAAGTAACAGGTGATTGGCAGAGCCTTTTTTTTAAATGGTGTTAAAATGACAAACTCATTTACTAATGTCTCCAAAACATGTTCATTTTATATATTATCCTTAACACATCTCTATGGAATCCCAGGAAAGACAAATGTCAGTGAAAGGTTATTTGATGAGTAAATTATTAAAAAGGATAGTGAAATGTGTTTAATCATTTCCTCTGTCTACTATAAGCCAACAAAAATAAATTAATGCGTTTATTTTACTCTTCCATTCATCATTTACTCACCCTGTTATATTTTTCAACACCTCACTTTTACTATTTTCCCAGGCCTAGAACAGTTCAGTAATTTATCTATTTCCCTTTTTCCTCATGAGACGATTTTCCTCGTGTCATAATATAATTAGAAGGGTGTGTCTAAAACCACGCAGGGGATAA
The DNA here is from genome assembly GCA_016801175.1 of Esox masquinongy. Lineage (NCBI taxonomy): Eukaryota > Metazoa > Chordata > Actinopteri > Esociformes > Esocidae > Esox > Esox masquinongy. The sequence continues at coordinate 131,665 of JACXGI010000454.1, forward strand.
ATGGGTTGTATCTAACCGTCAATGCTGAATACAGACTAGAGCAATAAAAACAAGTCTTTATCTAGTCATATTCCAGTCTCCAGCTGTTGTACAATGAATGTTAGTCATATATATTAGAAAGACACGTCTTAAAGTTAAAAAGTTTTACACAAAAGTAAAAAAAATACACATTCCCATAGTTCAGCTCCGGCAGAGATGTCGCTGTTTTTAAGGAGGTGAATAACTCAGTGGATGCTATATATGGGTCACAAGTGCCTAAGGCTTGTAGTGTGTTCGCATGCCATTGCTTTTCATGTTTTGTGAGGTGATCTAAACACTCATGGGCTGTAAAAGTAGAAAATTTGACCGGCTTGTGCAGTACCTCCATAGAATTCCCAGCCGCCATGTTTTAACAATGTTTTCCCCGCCAGGCTGTCAGAGCAATCACGTGACTGAAAGCTATGAATACTTGTACTCTGAGTAATATTACACTGCATATTTGTGCGTTTTTCATTTGTCAAACGTAATTTAGCTGGTAGGAATTCGCACAGATATATTATATAGCTTCCTTTCACAGTGGCTGGTAGACAAAAATGTTAGTTTGAGTCACCATGGTGCTTTTTTTGTTTTATATTGCATACAAAGGCCCATGGCCTCGGTGCCCATCCAACTTAAGCAACCCCTTTAGGTCAAGTGGTCTTGTCCCTAAAATCACAAAATTCCCTTCTTGATTATGTGAAAATAGTTTGTAAATTAGTTCCAAAACAAATCTCCCATCCGTTTTTTGACTGATTGATGCAGAGGCAATATCACTAAAGGGATGGTCCGGCTATCGCCATTGTCTCCTTTTTGCCCTCCGCATATGGCTAAAGCTCCTTCCGTAATGTTGTATCTGCTGTGCTAAACAGCATTACACGATCAAATGTTTAGTCAGCGTTTGCCTTTAAACACAGTGTCCCAAATGTGACCTTGCATTCCAGCCTTGTTGCAGCAACGTTGGGGGGTGGAGGAGCGTTGGAGGGCAGTGTAACCATCTAGTTTGGTGATACCGCCTGCGGGGTGTCTGTGCTGGTTGTGCCAGTCTGGTTGGGGCTGGGTGAATCCAGGTCGCCACGGCTGCAGTGTGTGTGGGTGAGTGGGCTGCCAGACTGTGTGGGATGGCCGACCGATTTCATGTCTGTCTGAGACGGCTTAATGCCATTGCTTGGCTTCCTCACTGTAGAGACTGGACTGTGTAGTCCTCAGCTGGAGGTGACGTCTTGACTGCTTCAGACTGCAGTGACTCTGCATTAAACACACACACGCGTGCGCACACTCTCGCACTCTCCATCATTCTCACTCTCTCCTCCCCACCCCCCACCGCCACTGCCCTAGTCGTGTCAACTTTTGACGGACAGTTGCCACAGACAGAACCATCCCTATCTGCTGCATGGACTAACAGTTTTGCTTCCTATGTGCTGTTTTAACCTTTTCCAGTCCAGGCATATGATGAGGCGAGCAAGGGCCTTTTTTCTTTCACAAATTTTTCTCCTGCGTTCTCTCCTCTGTCTTCTCTTGGAAAGGCAACGAGGAGTGAACGTGGATGAAGTCATAAAAACAAGTTTAATTTGTTGTGCAAGACATTTTATAGAAGCAATAAGCATGTTGCCACTCAGGTTTCAGACATATGACTATGCTTGACAAAAGATGACTGTCAAGGAGGGGAGGAGCCTATTAACAATTTTATGATCTCATCAACCACTCCTCAGTTTCCAGGTCATAGAATAAAGACAGCTGAGACTTTTGTCCAAATGAGAAAAAGCCAAGCGGAGGCCATAAACTGATATGTCTCATATAAGGTTAAAGGCAGAATAATGCAAGTGGATGCAATACTGGAGGAAAACATCCTTCTGATTTTATGGCCTGGATACCAATGTAAGGCTCTGCACACTATCAGATCTAATCTTTTCTGTCTCAAAGCCTATTGAATTGTAAAGGGTCACTCAGTGCTAACAGACCATTGGCAGTGCAGCTCTGTGATGAGTGGGCGAGTAAGCCCATGGAATTTCACTCTTAATATATTTAGAAATCTGTTATTGAGGTTAGTAGTAAAGGAATTTTAATTAGCTTTAAAGCAGATTGTTAGCAGCTTTTATTTTAATAACTTCCATAATGCTATTTTTTGTTGTTGTTATTGTCTAGAATTGGAACTTATGTAATGCTGGTTGAATATGGTGCCATGGCGTGGTCCATTTTAAGCGCGCCAACTTCATAGAGCTTGGTCCAGCCCAAAGGTAGTCGACCAGGGATATTAACCGACAAGAACTTGGTTCCTCATTTAGACTGTATTACAGTCTGCTAGACAGGACCATATGCTGTTGTGTGCTACTGTTAGAAACCCCTGGGCCGTGGCTTACCGCAACGCTGAGGGATGGCTACTGCTGTCACATGACAGTGTACTCTGAGGAATGTGTAATCTAGGAGGATAATGTGGATTATAGTCTTTAATAAACGCAGTGTTTGAGCTCGCAGCCCAAATCTCTTCACAAATGAGCAGCATGTCTTGGTCAATTAGCCTCTTAGCCAGCGGTTTACCCTCTGCATGGAGAATGAGGAACTTTACATTGACTTGTATTGAGTTTAACCTCAGCCACCTCTGGATAATCTAGTGACAATAACTATTATTTACATTTCTGAAAATTGGCAGTAGGATCATTTATGTTGGTACATTCTTTTTTGTCCCAGTGCCTCGCAGAATGTGCTGTAATAATGTAGCATGATGATGACGGCGGTAATGGTGATAATGACGAGAGGCTGCGTCCGTGACAATGTCTAAACAGTCCAGGCGGCCCTTCTGTCAGAGTTCTTCAGCAGAACACAAGCAGCCGTCCCGGCAGGCAGGCAGCAGGAATGAATTAATGCTCAGTCTGTGGTAACCCCTCATTACATACGCTGCTACGCTGCACAATCCACCAGGGTGTGTTAGTGTCAGGAGACAGCTAGCTAATGACTGCCCGCTCCCCTTTGATGTTGGCTCTCTATTGTGCTTGACTAATTAACATTATGCCCTCCTTCACCGTTTTCCCTTTCGTTCTCGCAAGGAAAGTGGTCAGATTTTTACCTTCCTGAAAAGGGCAAGGCCTATTGAGTCACATTGCTGATGCCATTCAGAACGCGTAAGATTTCATCGCGTTAGCATCTCTGGTTGCAAACCCTGCATGTACCCACTACTGTCCTTTCTCGCCAGTAATAAGACACATTGTGAAGTGCTGGCGTATTTCTTCACGGATATGCATCTCTGTATTAACATCAGAAGTTTCCACATTCATAGAATTGTTTTTTTGGGGGGATAATGACAATGGGGACAATATTGTGATGTCCATTTTGGATTCTGAAGCAACATATACAAAATTATTATTTTTGGTTTTATAAACACTAAATGATACTGTATGACTCAATACTATTTATTGACTTGTAGATGCATTCATTTTACAGTCATTGAAATTTAAGTGCCAACATGTCTTTTGAAGTAACTGTCTGTACCTAAAACTTATAAAAAGATATTTTTTCAGGCGTTTTATGCATTATTGGACAGCAATGGAGGACAGATTTTTTATTTATTTTTTTTATCGAATTTTTAAAATTAAATCAGTAAGGAAAATAATGTAATCGTTGATATTGCTAATAGTTTATTCAGAATACGAAAGGATGTCTTATTTGGGATGTAGTTAAAATAACACTGGTGTGCAGCATTATATTTGTGCTGTTGCGATTTTTTGTTTGAGAATACTATTATTAGAAGTTGTGCAAAACAAAACCTGTTTTTTTTCTTCATCTCTTGCATTTAACTTTAAAATTAAACAGTCCATAGAGAAACAAAGTTGTCATTTTTAAAGTATATTTTCAGATTGTAATGAGGTCATAGATATACAAATTAATATATCATCATTAAAATCATACTGACAAAAAGTCTTGTATATATCTTGATGTAAACTTTGGGCCATATCGCCCAGCCCTACCACATAGGTTTTTAAAATTTTAGGCCTTGGAAATGTATACTAGTTCCTTTGATTAACATTTTATTTGTTCGGTTATAATGGGTAAATGCCCTATTTTGAGAAAATATTTCTCTGGTTCAGGGAGTCGCTCATGGCTCACCCCATGCAATGGCTGCTACATTTAATCCTGCCAATTATGTTTGTCTGCACCCATCACTGCCCCCTCTCCCCACACCTGCCTCTTGACCCCCACCATGGCTACAGACAGGGAGCAGAACGTTCCAATAACACAGTGTGCAGGGCTTGACATTAACGTTTTTGGCCAGACGTCCTTTCGGCAAGTGCATCAGATTATTTTACTCGTCCAATAGCAGAAAATACTTTCAAGTATTTTCAGGTATTTTGATTTACTTGTGTGTGTGTATACAATAACAAGAAGTACATCTCTCACTCACTCTTGTGTGGGCACCAAGGCTAATCACAATCTGCATGATAAGTTGATAGGGCACATGGTCAAATATTTTTTATAAAAGTATAAGAAGGAAAATCGAAAAAGCTTTATTTAGCATTTTTTAATTTCAAAACCTACATTCTTTGCTGACCTAATAACTTTTCACAGTGTATTGCAATGTTGTGGTGTTTCTTGGTTACCATGAAAGTTTCAGGTGGAAGCCTTTCAGTTGAATACTTGCAAAGGACATTACAAGTCTTTAGGCTAACTGAGCCAATATGGCTGGAAACAGAAAAACCGGACCAAAAACATCTGTGGTGCGAGCTTTTTTTCCCCCTTTGTAGACTCTAAATTACTATCGGAGCAGCCAGCAAGACTGTCATGATAGGACTCCTGTTTCTTCTAATAACCAGAGCCAGGTCATTCAAACAGTCCATTAGGTCTTTTTCTGTTCCAACTAATTAATGGCTGCCAGACAGCAAGGCAGGACAGGGCAGGCAGCCTTGTATCTCTGTGTTAATGACTTGCTCTAACCTTGCTTTGTGGCTACAGTCTGCTGTCACTGTCCTACCTTTATGTTGGGATATCATTCTCTGTCTTCCCGAGTTGCTTTGTGTAGGCAGTAAAAATGTCATGTTAGTGGCTCAGAGGAGTTCTCATTATTAGATTTGTGAATAACTGTTCTGATGTTGTTAATGGAAGATGTTGTAGACCAAAGATGGCGTTGAGGTGTCTGACGGCTGTTATGGCACCTTGGTTACTTTATTTTTAGTAGATTGAAAGTGTGTGTTTGTGGGGGATCCTGGTTTTAGAAGTTCCCACAAAGACATTCTAACCTGACAAGTTGGTCCCCACAGGATTTTTTTAGGCACTCATCTGACAAAATATTTATATTTTTTCTGTCCAAAAGATGCAGTCTCTGACTTCTGCAAATAGAAAATGAACTTTGGTGTGTGCGTGTGTGCGTGTGCGCGTGCGCTCGCGCGCTTCAAATAGCCATGAAATTCCATGTTTCAATGCGAGTGGATTTGATGACACGGGGCACATCGCCACATTCACTAGATTACATCATAAACAATTTACTGGCACCTGTTTTGGTTTCACAGTGTCAATTTTACAACCAGTGGCCAAAAAGCCCCAAAAGAGTCTAAGAGTTCGGTTTAGGGTTAAACATACATTTGGGGTTAGTTTAGGATTTGGGCATTAGGGTTAGGTTAAATTTACGCATAAAGTTTAGGCTATTTAGTTTAGGATTTGGGGATAGGGACAATGGGTAATGATTTGTTCTGGTGTTTGCTGTCTTCCTCTGGCCTCTAGGGTCATGGTGTGCTCTGTGTAGTGTGCTGGCAGGCAGGTATAGGGAGATGGTTATCAGTGTTGTCTCTGTGGTGAATGTGTCTGGGCTCTGGCAGTAGGGCAGGGAGCCACTAGAGTGGGTCTGTGTGCGAGGCTGTCATTGTGTTGAGATCATCGAGATTAACTCCCAAATTAACACCAGGCGCGGAGAGGAAGTGGCTTGGGTCAGCTCAGTTGGGACCAGTTCAGACCAGTACTAAGGAACGGACTGGACTGGACTGGTGGTGTGTCAAATGGTGACTAGAGTACATGAAATCATTAGGTCTACATGCAGGTGTGTGGGAATCAGTAATACCTTTTTAAAACATGTCTGGGCATGAAATTGGTCACTGTCTGGCCATACTGCTGCTGGCCAGTTAGTGGCTGAATGTCGACTACCCCCTAGCCCTTTTTCTAAAAGGTTTTTTCATGAGATGTTACATGATTTGAGGCTAAAGTGATTGTCTAACACCACATCCTCATCCCCCCCCCCCCCCCCCCCC
>JACXGI010000455.1:0-13373 GCA_016801175.1 Esox masquinongy
CACAATCCTCTCCAGGGTGCGGTTATCCCTATTGCTTGTACACTTTTTTCTACCACATCTTTTCCTTCCCTTCGCCTCTCTATTAATGTGCTTGGACACAGAGCTCTGTGATCAGCCAGCCTCTTTAGCAATGACCTTTTGTGTCTTGCCCTCCTTGTGCAAGGTGTCAATGGTCGTCTTTTGGACAGCTGTCAAGTCAACAGTCTTCCCCATGATTGTGTAGCCCACAGAACTAGACTGAGAGACCGTTTAAAGGCCTTTGCAGGTGTTTTGAGTTAATTAGCTGATTAGAGTGTGGCACCAGGTGTCTTCAATATTGAACCTTTTCACAATATTCTAATTTTCTGAGATACTGAATTTGGGGTTTTCATCATTGTCAGTTATAATCATCAAAATTCAAAGGAATAAACACTTGAAATATATCAGTCTGTGTGGAATGAATGTATACATTATACAAGTTTCACTTTTTGAATGGAATTACTGAAATAAATCAACTTTTTGATGATATTCTAATTATATGACCAGCACCTGTATATAGTGAGAACAATAATGGGCCCAAAACCGAGCCTTGAGGAACACCAAAACATACCTTTGATTTGTCAGAGGATATGCCATCCACGCATACGAACTGATATCTTTCAGATAAATAAGATTTAAACCAGGCTAGAACATGTCCATGTACCCCAATATGGGTTTCCAGTCTCTGTAAGAGAAGGGAGTGATCAATAGTGTCAAAGGCAGCACTAAGATCAAGAAGCAACAGGACCTATGCGGAACCTTTGTCTGAGGCCATTAGAAGGTCATTTGTTACCTTCACGAGCGCAGTCTCAGTGCTAAGATGGGGTCTGAAACCGGACTGGAGCGTTTCATAAATGTTATTTGTCTTCAGTAAGGCATTCAGATGTTGGGAAACACATTTTCTACGATTTTTGAGAGGAACGGGAGATTCGATATTGGCCTATCATTGTTTAATATGTCTGGATCCAGATTAGATTTTTTTAGAAGAGGCTTAATTTCCGCTATTTTTAGTGAGTTTGCTACACATCCGGAGGAAAGGGAGCAATTTATTATGTTCAACATTGGCTGACCTAGCACTGGAAATAGCTCCTTAAGTAATTTTGTTGGAATCAGGTCTAGCTGACAATTTATGGGTTTAGAACTCATTACTAATTTAGTGAACGTGTCGAGCGATACAGGATAAAAAAATGTAAGTGTCCCCATTGACACCAGGTCAGGGAGGTTCAGGACATTCTCAGGACAACTGAGATTTTGGGAACTATAACTATTTAAGGAGGAGTCAGTTATTTGTTTTCTAATGGTGATGATCTTTCCATCAAAGAAGTTCATGTATTCATTATAGCTAAAGTGAAGACCCACTTCACTTGTTGAGAATTGCTTTTTTGTTAACTTTGCAACTGTATCGAAGAGAAATTTTGGATGGTTTTTGTTCACCTCAATCAGGTTGGAGAAATAAGCTGATCAGGCAGATGTGAGTGCTTTTCGGTATTGTAGTGTACTAGTCTATCCAGGCTAGTCTAAATACTTCCAACTTGGGGGAGCGCCACTTTCGCTCCAATTTTCTGGAGGCTTGCTTGAGTGCTCTAGTACTGTCAGGGTACCCGGGAGCAAGTGTCTTGTTGCATATTTCTTTTGTTTTTAGTGGTGCTACCGTATCTAAAGTATATTGCAATGTTGAGATTAGATCCTCGATTAGATCGTTTGCGGATTTATTTACTCTGTCATCGATAAGCGAGCTTGGAAGAATATCAAGAAATCCTTTTGTAGTCCCAGAATTTATAGTACAGCTTTTAAAAGTCATTGTTTACAGAGCAAGTGGGTTTCTTGTTTTAGCGGTAAATGTAATAAGACAGTGATCGGATATTCCAGGATTTTGGGGGGAAATTATTAGATCTACAATATCTATTTCTTGTGACAAGACTAAATCTACGGGATGATTGTGGCAATGCGTTGGACCTGAGACATGTTGGACAAAACCCATTGAGTCAATTATGGCTTCAAAGGCTTTTTGAAGAGGGTCATTGGACTTTTCCATATGAATATTGAAATCGCCAAAAATTAGAATACTATCTGCCATGACTACAAGGTTAGACAAGAAGTCTGGAAACTCATTGAGGAACATTGTATATGGCCTGGGGGGCCTGTAAATAGTAGCTATGTACACCGATTTACCAGCCTGGTTAGCTTTCATGAGTAAAACTTCAAAAGAATGAAAACCAGTTATGTGTTTAAGAGTAAATTTATATCTACTGTTATAAATATTAGCAACACCCCCTCCTTTTCGGGGTGCCCGGTGGATGTGATCACTAGTATAGCCAGGAGAGGCCTCATTTAGGGCAGTAAATTCATCAGGCTTTAGCCATGTTTCACACAAGCCAATAACATCTAGTTTATGATCAGTGATTAATTCATTTACTGCAACTGCCTTTGGAGCAAGGGATCTAACATTTAGGAGTCCCATTTTGAGATGCGAGGTAATACAGTCATTTATATTTATTGAAATCAGAATGAAAACAGAAATCACCCAAATGGCCCTGATCAAAAGTTTACATACCCTTGAATGTTTGGCCTTGTTACAGAAACACAAGGTGACACACACAGGTGAAAATGGCACTTAAAGGTGAATTTCCCACACCCGTGGCTTTTTAAATTGCAATTAGTGTCTGTGTATAAATAGTCAATGTGTTTATTCGCTCTCACGTGGATGCACTGAGCAGGCTAGATACTGAGCCACGGGGAGCAGAAAAAGAACTGTCAAAAAACCTGCAAAACAAGGTAATGGAACTTTATAAAGATGGAAAAAGATATAAAGTTATCCAAAGCCTTGCAAATGCCAGTCAGTACTGTTCAATCACTTATTAAGTAGTGGAAATTTCTGAAATTTCTTGATACCAAGCCAAGGTCAGGTAGACCAAGAAAGATTTCAGCCAAAACTGCCAGAAGAATTGTTTGGGATACAAAGACAAACCCACAGGTAATCTCAGGAGAAATACAGGCTGCTCTGGAAAAAGACAGTGTGGTTGTTTCAAGGAGCAAAATATGACAATATTTGAACAAAAATGAGCTGCATGGTTGAGTTTCCAGAAAGAAGCCTTTACTGCACCAGTGCCACAAAAAAGCCCGGTTACAATATGCCCGACAACACCTTGACACGGTTCACAGCTTCTGGCACGCTGTAATTTGGAGTGACGAGACCAAAATAGAGCTTTATGGTCACAACCATAAATGCTATGTTTGGAGAGGGTTCAACAAGGCCTATAGTGAACAGAAAACCATCCCCACTGTGAAGCATGGTGGTGGCTCACTGATGATTTGGGGGTGTGTGAGCTCTAAAGGCATGGGGAATCTTGTGGAAATTGATGGCAAGATGAATGCAGCAAGTTATCAGAAAATACTGGTAGACAATTTGCATTATTCTGCATGAAAGCTGCTCATGGGACTCTCTTGGACTTTCCACCATGACGATGACCCTAAGCGCAAGGCCAAGTTGACCCTCCAGTGGTTACAGCAGAAAAAGGTAATTGTTCTGGAGTGGCTATCACAGTCTCCTGACCTTAATATCATCGAGCCACTCTGGGGAGATCTCAAACGTGCAGTTCATGCAAGACGACCGAAGACTTTGCATGACCTGGAAGCATTTTGCCAAGACGAATGGGCAGCTTATACCACCTGCAAGAATTCGGGGCCTCACAGACAACTATTACAAAAGACTGCATGCTGTCATTGATGCTAAAGGGGGAAATACACATTAAAATAAATACTAAGAGTATGCAGACTTTTGAACAGGGGTCAGAGAATTTTTTTCTTTGTTGCCATGTTTTGTTTTATGATTGTGCCATTCTTTTATGACCTGCCATTGAATCCCATAAGACATAAAAGACGTGTTTTGCCTGCTCACTCATGTTTTCTTTACAAATGGTACATATATTACCAGTTCTCCAAGGGTATGCAAACTTTTGAGTACAACTGTATTCTAGATTCATTACATATAAAGTGAAACATTTCAAGCATTTTTTGTTTCAATCTTGATGATTACAGCTTATACCTCATGGAAATCAAAAATCCAGTATCTCCAAATATTAGAATAAAAAATTTACAATACAGAAATGTCGACCTGAGAAGAGCTCTAATCAGCTAATTAACTCACTGGGCCTTCAGTACACACAACCACAATCATAGGGAAGACTGCTGACTTGACAGTTGTCCAGAAGACACTCATCAACACCCTCCATGAGGAGAGTAAATGACAGAAGGTCATTGCTGAAAGGGCTGGCTGTTCGCAGAGTGCTGTATCAAAGCATATTCATGGAAAGCTAACTAGAAGGGAAAAGTGTGGTAGGAAAATGTGCACATACAACAAGGATGACCGAAGCCTTGAGAGGATTGTCAATCAAAGCCGATTCAAGAACTTGGGGGAGCTTCACAAGGAGTGGAATGAGGTTGGAGTAAGTGCATCAAGAGCCACCACTCACAGACCTGTCAAGGAAATGGGCTAAAAGTGTTGCATTCCTAGTGTCAAGCCACTCCTGAACCAGAGACAACGTCAGAAGCATCTTACCTGGGCAAATGAGAAAAAGAAGGTCCAAAGTCCTTTCTTCAGATGAAAGTAAATTTTGCATTTCATTTGGAAATCAAGGTCCCAGAGTCTGGAGGAAAAGAGGAGAGGCATGGAATCTAAGTTGCTTGAAGTCCAGTGTGAAGTTTCCACAGTCGGTGATGATTTGGGGTTCCATGTCATCTGCTGGTTGGTCAACTGTTTTATCCAGAGTCCAGAGTCAATGCAGCCATCTACCAGGAGATTTTAGCGCAATTCATGCTTCCATCTGCTGACAAGCTTTATGGAGATGCTGATTTCCTTTTCCAGCAAGACTTGGCACCTGCCCAGTGTAAAAACGACTAGTAACTGGTTTGCTGCCCATGGTATTACAGTACTTGATTGGCCAGCCAACTCGCCTGACCTGAACCCAATAGAGAATCTATGGGGTATTGTCAAGAGGAAAATGAGATACACCAGACCCAACAACATTGACAAGCAGAAGGTCGCTATCATAGCAACCTGGGGCTTCCATAACACCGCAGTAATTAGTGCAAAAGGAGACACAACCAAGTATTGAGTGCATAAATTAACATACTTGGGGAAACCTTTGCAGGCGTTTAGAGTTAATTAGCTGATTAATGCTCTTCTCAGGTTGACATTTCTGTATTATACATTTTTATTCTAATATTTTGAGATACTGGATTTTTGATTTCCATGTGCTGTAAGACGTAATCATCAAGATGGAAACAAAAAAGGCTTCAAATATTTCACTTTATGTGTAAAGAATCTCGAATATATGAAGGTGACACTTTTTGATTTGAATTACATTTTCTTTTTAAATTGAGATGCACCTGTACTGTGGCACAAGTTACTGAAAAATGTCATGATGGTTACAGGAGGAATGTGTCACAGCTAGGGCTGTCAAAGTTAACATGTGCGATTAATTAAAAAAACGTAACACTGATTTCTTTGTTGCCGTTAACACATTTTTCATTTTTGAACCTCAGAGCCATCTATACTTAGAGCTCAACTTTAGCGGGAGCTGATAGGATCACACTACTACCACATACTTAGTGTTTACCGGTAACTTTATTGGCGGTTGAGTTGACCCGAGCGCTTCACAGGTATTTTTTTTCAATATATCACTGAAGAGTTGGCATTCATATCTTGAATCGTGTTTACTCTGCACTAGTTTAACAACAACAGCCTGAAAACGCATTAGTAGGCTATAATGGATGTGAGTAAATGGGAATATCTCTCCTTGCATCCTGCACACGAGTCTCACTACAAAACCGCACAAAACGAGAATGCTAGCCGTGTCTCCCCTAACTCTGTTGTGTGAATCCACCTGCTAACACTTTGCTTCTAGCTTGGTAAGTTGTCATTATTTAATGTTGTTGCTAATATAAGCTAAGCATTGATGTTTCCACCAAAGCATATTCTAATAGTGGAATTAACAAACAACATCTGTGCTCTGCATGAATTACAGATGTCCCTTGATTTAATGTTTGTAGATCATATCTCAAGCCACCATGACTACTGTATGCCACTGCCTATTCAAGTAGCCTACCTTATGCATTTGGTTGAATTTGGGAATAATTCAATAGACACAAGTACTTGGTTGTGGCTAAGCATATTTCAGGAAATCTAATGTTTACAGGCCCCCACCTGAACCCAATTCTAAACACATCTAAGCTTAACTCACTAACTGACACGGAACTCCGGAACTCTTTCCCCCTAGAGTGCCAGAGGCCAACATTCTAAAGGTTCAGAAATGTCCTGTAAATGCTAAAATCTTCATAAGTTACTTGTTTTCTTCTAAAGCACACAGTTACATGCTAGAAATAATTCTCAGAGGGGTACTCAAGGCTTCCCTACATCTTTCTGGCCCAAATGCAAAATGTAATTTGAAAATTTCAATTGAACTTGTAGAGGGGAGTACCACAGGAGAGTGTTGTCCATGAAGTGTCCACATATATTGCTTTCCAAACATTACTTTTTGGGTGATGTTCCCATTTATTCAGAATACAATGCATGAATAGGTCCAATACAAATAGTAACTATAAAAAAGTGCAGAGGTACAATTTATTAGTGTATGTTATGTGTAACATTAAGAACTTTTTGTAATGGTAAGTTTGCTCTCATCTGTGCTGACTTTGCTGGTCACCTGTGCTACCTAAAATTCATGTGAACCCAACTATGGAATTGTCTCCATATCAGTTATTGGATATTTGTAGACATTCTTATTTGTGCATCATTACGTTGGTGGAAATGGAACATAAACCTACTCAAAGGTAGCTGGGCTCAACAGAAAACAAGTTTCCCGTCAACAAAGGCATGTGTACAATCTCTATGGATCTAATTTACCTACTGGTGAATGTAATATGTCCTTCATCATCAACGAAAGTAAGTAGTCAATAGAGATTATACACATGCTTTTGTTGATGGGAAAGGTGTTTTGACCGAGCCCAGCTACCTTTGAGTGGGTTTATTATCGGTCATCACCTACAAAACGATGCACAACTAAGAATGTCTACAAATATCCAATCACTAAAATGCAGACAATTTCTTTGCTGCGAGCAAAGCAACAGTGACCAATGACTCCCATACAATAGCACCCTTCAGTGTACAAATAAAGTTAAATAACACCAAACAGGCAATAGATCAGATAAATTACAACTAGAGGCCAAAATTACACCTACAGAACCTATGCCATGTCAAATGAACAATAAGCAGTCCAGAAATAACAAAAAACTATAATTATAAAAACAAATGGATTAAAATGGTAAAATGTGATTTAGAGATTTCAATGGGATAGTGTGTGTGTGTGTGTGTGTGTGTGTGTGTGTGTGTGTGTGTGTGTGTGTGTGTGTGTGTGTTCCAAGTAGTCCCAAACAGTGCTGGTTTGCATGGCTGCAAGGTGGACAACAGTGATCAGGGACGGTCAGGAGCCGATTCTGAAAAAGAATGAATAGACATGGTTACATACTTGATCTCTCTCTCCCCATGTAATTTAACTTTCATTCTCTATGTGCAATGGGGGAAAAACAATGCCAGAATAAACAATTATCATCATAATTATCATGACCAACATATGTACATGTTTGGAGTGTCAACAAAATGAAAACTTCCCAGCTACTGTTTGTAGAGAAACTTGGTGTGATACATCTCAAAGCAGACTGTGGGGCACAGTGCAGGCTTGTCAGGACAGGTTTTGCAGAAGTAACGTGTCTGCTTCCTTCCTTTTCTGCTGTCTTCAGCATCCATCTTCAGAGACAGACTTTGCAATCTGGCCTGGATTTGTCGAACTCTTCTAGAAAATGTCTCCCTGCTAGTCGCGCTGGTTCTCTTTCGTTCACCACCACTGGTAACGGAGGCAGAGCCTTGGCATGCCCTCTGCTCAACAGCCCCTCGACCACTATCTCGGAAGTCACACTGGTCTAGTTTACCCCCGGTCTCCTTGTACAAAATGTGCGCATTTACAAGCTCGACTTCTTTGATGTGGTGGTACAGTCGGTGATACCACTTCATGCTCCGGTGAGGGTAGTTGTAATAGGAGCACATCTGGTCAGCGCGGTCCACACCCCCCATTTACCTGTTGTAGTCTTCCACGTACTTTGGTTGGTGAAGCTCCCTATGTCCCGTTGGCCCCTTGCTCCGAACTCGTTTTGTGATCACGGAGTTGTGTTCCGTTGAGAGTACGGTGACAGTCTCTGCATCCTGGAAAGATGCTGCGAGCAAAGGGGAACTTTAAAAAAAACTGGAGGGTCCACTGATTGCATTTTCAGGCCTCGAAGCTGGGGGGGCATGCCTTTTCTATTTATTTTCACCGTTCCACAAGCCCCGGTGTTTGGTGTGTGAAGGCACTCGAAGAGAGCGGGGGAAGTGTAGTAGTTGTCAGTGTACAATATGTGTCTTTCCCTAACAACTTAGTACTGTGGTACAGCTAATGAGCGATGCTATGTCCAACCCCCACAGCCCTGTCATAATCATAAGCACCACCTGTATACACGTTCCACAGGTAAGTATAATTTGATGTTGAGTCGGTGAGAACAAAGTTCTTCATACCAAACCCATGACGTTTGCTGGGGATGTACAGTCGGAAAAATACTCTTCCCCAGAAAGAGACCATGGACTCGTTGATTAACCGGTGTTGATGAGGAGAGTACTCATTTTGAAAATTGTGAAGGACTTGGTCAAAAAGTGGCTGTATTTTAAAAAGTGGATCGTAATTTGATTGCCCTCTCTCTATTCTCAACTTGTTGTCGTTAAAATGTAAGCAAGAGCTTAGCATTTGAAAACGGTCCCTGGATATTGTACGGGAGAAATTGGGGGTCCAGGTTAGAGCCTCCTTGTTGCTACTCCAATAATCTGACACCTTAGGTTTTCTCAGCATCCCTAGGCCAATCTGTATGCCCAGAAATACCTCCATCTCCTGTCGATCGGTGGGCTTCCTCTCTCTCAGGCGGGCATGTGGAGCGAGCTCTCCCAGAGCACAAATCGCATCCACATAGCGATTTGTTTCAGTGACCATGATATTGATTATATCAGGAGTAAACATTGATAAAAAAAAATCATATGGGTCGCTGCTACTCCACACTCTTTGTGGGCCTGGCCTAAGGTTGGTGTTTGAAAAAACCTGCCTTCTCCTAGCAGTGCTGCCAAGACACTCACTCCTCCTGCCTGTCACGAACCGCCACTCCTTTTGTACAGCCTCCTCTCTCACTCCACCAATCTCCTCTCTGTCCACCTCGATCTCAGACCCCTCTTCATCATCCATCTCCACCCCCTCCAATTCATCTTCTTTAAATCCATTAAATTCCTCCTCACTGTCGCTGTCCCAGTTAAAAATAAAATCTCCGCTATTTGCCATTTTTCTCTACAGGATACTTTCGAGTAAATTTAACTGCTAGCTAGTAAATGCCTTTTAACATTCACACGTAATCACAGCCATTATTTTCATTCATTCGATGTTTGTCACTGTTTTATACGATATTCACCCAGATGAATATATGCACCTGTGGCACAGAGTGAGTTAAACATCAAAGGACAATAACTTGACATTCTTAAGTGTGATTCAGTGGGGTAAATGCCCGCACACCAAGCAGCTGACCAGATAAGAGTGGCTGATATGTGTTGTATACAGTAGACTATCGTAACAGTAATTGTCCTTGGTGCATTAATCAAGAGAACAATATGAGATGGTAAAACTATGGGATGATAGACCAGGAACCTTCTATTTAGATTTACACTGGCTACATTTAGATGCAGTTTAGGGCTGCACAGCCACAGACCGATCAGTGCCCATAATGACCCCAGTCCATCGTCAAAAGCGCCTACAATGAGCACGAGAGCGTGGGAACTGAACCTGGGAGCAGTGGAAGAAGGTTGCCTGGTCCGATAAGTCTCGTATTCTTTTACATCACGTGGACGTCAGCGTATGTTTGCGCCGTTTCCCTGGGAAAGTGATGGCACCAGGATGCACTGTGGAAAGAGAACAAGCCGGTGGAGGGAGTGTGATGCTCTGGGCAATGTGCTGCTGGGAAACCCTGGGTCCGGGCATTCATGTGGACATCAATTTGACACGTGCCACCTACCTAAACATCGTAGCAGACCAGGTACACCCACATGGCAATGGTATTCCCTGATGGCAGAGGCCTCTTTCAGCAGGATAATGCGCTCTGCCACACTGCACACATTGTTCGGGAATGGTTTAAGAAACATGATCAAGGGTTCAAGGTGTTGCCCTGGCTTCCAAATTTCCAGATCTCAATCTAATTGAGCATCTGTGGGATGTGCTGGATCAACAATTCCAATCCACGGCGAATCTACCTCGCAACTTACAGGACATGAAGGATCTGCTGCTAATGTCTTGGTGCCAGATACCACAGGTCACCTTTGGGGGTCTAGTAGAGTCCATGCCTCGTCGGGTCGGTACTGATTTGATGACACGTGGAGGACCAACAGCATATTAGGCTGGTGGTCATAATGTTTTGACTCAACACTGTATATTAAACATATATCAACACTAAATTCACTTTCAAATATAATTTGGTCTTCCATGTTCTATCGTAAGAGTAAAGCAAGTTATAATATTAACAATATAAACCCTATATTAAAATAATAAGGTTAGAGTAATATATTGACTCATTCAAACCTGTAGAAAACTTTGGAAATCATTGCGGCCAAAGTAACATATTATCAATTAATCTCAAGATCATGTAGCCTATTAAATCTGAATAAGACACAGTTAAAAGGCTACTTTTTTACAAGTCGTACAGACTATATAAGTCCTCTACATCTCAAGACCATGAGAATCTTGAATCAAACACGCAGACAGGCTTGCATGACGGATGTATGTGATAAGGAAAACTTACAAGAGTGAGGTACATGCAGGAGAGCTTCATGGTGGAGCAGCAGCTGCAGCATTTTGTGGAATGAGAAGTTCCCTAAAGTAGCTGTGGATGGAAAAGGAGCACATGTGCTGCTGGTGGATGGTTGGCCAGTAGGAGTAGGAACAGGAAGCAGGGAGTCAAGAGTCCATCAGGAGGAGGAAAAAAGAGGAGAGGTGAGGGTGAAGTCTGTCTTGGGTGGGGTGTTGGGAGTTTAGAAACTGATGCTGGGTAGCTGGCAGAACAAGGGAGGGACATCTTTTAATTCAACCTTATATTTTATAATTTAAAAAACTGCCAAAACAATCAAACACATTAATCAGTAATAATATAAGGTCCTAAATTGTGTACTAGAAACTCCTTGGAGTGGGTCAGGAGAGCAGAAACAGAAATCAGGATATCAAAATCTTGATTATCTGCCTGTCTGTCCTGTGTCTATTTGAGTTTCTGAAGAGGTTTGGAGGAATTTTATATTTCTTTTGTTGCCAGGACCGTAAAGAAAGAGGCTAGGGAGACGAATGATGGGCAGACAGTCAGCCATGCAGGGGCTCGAAACCCATCACCAGGGGGAATGTGCGGTCCAGAGTCAGGAGTTTAGACTGCTGTTGTCTTGTTGCCCTGTCTTGACTGTCCTGTTGCCCTGTCTTGTTTTACTGTGCTTGACTGAATTATGATGGTTTGTCCTGTGAGGATGGGATAGCCCCACCTGCAGCCTCAGTAACACATTGTCCAGTCTATCAAGTCCCTTCAGCCTTACCCTTTCCAAGAGAGATTAAAATAAAATTAGGCCTAATAGTATGAATCAGCCAAAGACTTTATGGTACCATTTCTCGATATCCTACTCTGCTATGAGTCTGAGCTTACCATAGATGTCAGTGACCCGTTCCTTAGCATACACCAGTAAACAACTGTCCTCACCTTAGTCTTCACTCATCTCTTCCTCGGTAAACAATATGAAACGTTATACATAGTAAAATTAGTTGCCTTGTTTCATATATCCATAGCACTTTAAAACAATGGGTTGTAAACTACCTCGAATGATGTTTTTAGCTTGCTGCTACAGCATCTAACTGGCTAGTGTTAGTGTATTTACTTGCTCATAGTGGTGAGTAAGTGTTCTGCTACTTCCTCTACTCAAAGCGAAAACTTAAGAGGCCACATACTACTGTTGAATCAATATATAGATTCAACAGTGTATGACAGAGTATTCTTGATGAAACTCGTTCTTCTAAATCTAGGTCAAGGCCTGCTTTTAACATATATCCTTGGAATGATGAGAATATATGTAACCTTAAGAACATTTGTAGAAAAGTAGAACGTAACTGGAAAGTGACAAAAATACAGGGTCGTTACATGTATATGAGGGAGCTGCTATGATCTTATTACCTACTTTTGCTGTTTTACTGCTGTGTGAAGCGCTTTTTGCTTTGGGCTAGAGAAGCACTATGCAATTAAGTTATCATTATTATTTGCCTCCACTCATGCAGTACGTGCAGAACCACACGTTCTTGATAATGTGTTGTCAATACGGATGAGAATATAGTAAAGTTAGGTTTCATAAGAATTGACGTAAGTAATTAAGGAGCCAAGTAGCTAGTTAGTTCTACAATTCCTACGTAACCAGATAACTAAAACATTTCATATTTTAAACATGAACATTGTTTTTTTCTATCAAACTAACATTGTAGATAAGTTAGCAAACGTCAGCTAACTTTAGCCTGCTGTTTGGTACTACTACTTATTAGCAACTTTCTGCTACAGTACCAGAGTTTTTACAATAAGGTTAGGTTGCATTAGCTACCTAGCGTTAGTTAACACTTTTTTAGCGTCACTAATTACAATTTTTAGTTTCCCTAGCGTCCTGGTGAAAACACTATTGTTTCACATCCATTTTCCCAACTAGCGGTACCATTAGCATTAGCAAAGGCAGAGTAATGCTAAACTGTATAGCAAAGCTTACTAACCAGCTAACGCATGATAACATCACTGTAACTGTTTGCAAATAGGTTCCTTTCCTTAGTAGAATACCTAGTCAACTGAGTTCTTAAACCAGATCCATATAAGCAGTTTGGTTTGGGACAGAATGTAGCTAGCTACCGGTTTCTTCTGTCAACACTAATCTCCCACACTTCAAAAAGGGAAGCTTGTGCAAAGGATTGTGGTCATTGTTGTCTTAATCACCACATTGTGGTTTGAATAGGGTGAATCTGCCTATTAAGAAACTACATTTTCCTTGTCTCTGGTGAGATATGAAAACATTTTGGAGAAAAGTAATGCACCAGAAGGTATGCACCAAAACCGAACATATTAATGTAATTAAACTAACGCATGCGTGACTAAATATCAGAATACCTCCAACTTAATAACAAACGTTTGCTTTCCATTTGTCAGGGGCACGGGTGAGGATCCAATCGCGGACTGGGAGT